>CATIWQ010315834.1:0-38007 GCA_949673415.1 Euphorbia schlechtendalii | reverse complement strand
TCCCTATGGGATCGATATCTTTTAAAACTACATCGTAACTGTATACTTGCAGTGGTCACCATTTTTCTATTTAAGTAAGCGGTTTTGATAACACCTATTCGTATTTCGAATTTATATTTTATCGGTAAGAAAGTGGGAGACAAGGTTTTTGGCTTCATTATTAAATAAAAAATCCTAGGAGTTAATAAAGTCGAAACCTTGTGAACACTAATCCTGAATGGGTTAATGGAATCTGCAACCCAGCTTGGGGCAGCTACTACATCTATTCCCATGTCTACTATAATAGCGAATGCTATTGCAGGAAAGATAAAGAGTAGTGTAGATGCTACTACTGAGTAGCTGAGTCTCTTGAGAACCAAAATGGCCACTCAAGTGATCGCAAGATCGAGGATGTCTCCAAAGTGGTAGCATCTACCAAGGATGTGAGCCACATCATCATGAAGCTAGTGGAATCCGAATCGCGGTTCTTGCTTGTCCATGACAACAAGTAGGATGAGGTTCTCAAGCTCTTAAAGGATATATCGAATAAGCTAGACAAGGCTCCTATCGTGAATGTTGACTCTCTCCTCTCTAAAATGGATACTCTTCAGCTAGAAGTCTCTGATCACATAACGGAGAAAGTCTCCTCATCGTGGAAATTCCTAGTGACTGCAATGGACAGATTTTTCCAAACATGCCTATGCTAAGTGCACCTCTAATCGAGTCCCTCTTCCCTGAGACTAGAATGAAAATCCACACAAAGCTTAATGTCATAAAAACCAAGGTGGAAGATCTGACGAAGAAGGTGGATTCGCTACTCAGGATGGGAGAGCTAGATGAAAAAGACATCGACTACACTTCATAGTGTATCGAATCCATCGGTCCTGAAATTCTTGATATTGAAGCTCAGTTGAAGATTGCACTGATAGCAATAAACTTTTATGGTTTCCTTCACTATTTTCAACAGTTTGCAAGTCAGGGTTTTGACCAGATAACTCATCTCTCGCATTACCATCATCTTCTTCTCAACGAGCTGAATGACCAAGACTTCCTCTCAACAAAGGGCAATGAGCAATTGGAGCAGGAGATTTCTCTGCAGATTATTGGCTAGCAAGAGAGCTTCCAAGTTGCATTCGACCCCTTTAATGTCTGTCTTGATCAAATTGTTCAGGTCATATAGCAAAGGGGGAGAAGGTAGCTAAAGATGCACTCACGATGGTAAACCTCAATAAGGGATCTCTTCCAAGGCATTCTCATCTGATGAATCCTTCGAACAAAAGCAAGACTAATCAGGACAAGAACAAGACTTTTGGATCTTCCTCTTCTGCGCATAAAAGATAGTCTAGGCCATGTACCGAGTAGTTGTAGAACTTGTAATAGGGCTTATTGTAATCTTAGCTCAGGATATACTTTAAGTACTGACTATGTATTTTTAAAATTTTAATAAAATTACAAGTTCCTACCTCAAGTTAAGATATTCTTAACTTTTTATGTTGTGTATGTTTTTTGTTGTCTATCTAACTATGAAATACAGGAAAACATACAAGAGACCAACCCTATAAAGATAAAGCTGAAGTAAAACAATGTCCCAAATCAAAGAAGAAATCCTCAAAGTATAGGGGAGCTGAGTCGCTTGTAGAAGACTCACTCGATATAGGGGAGCTCAAGCTGACAAAGGGAAGTCACTTAGCACAAGGAAGTTTTACATAACTTTTAGGTATTCCGTAATCTTTGAAGTATTTATTCAATTAACTTCTTCTACTACCTAGTTTGTTATCTGTTCAAAATAGGGGAGATTTTATTACCCAACTTGATAGTACTTCACAGTATTGAGTAGTTTTGGAAATAGCAAACTTTCTAGGATAGTCAGGTTAAATGAGTACTAAGTAGACTCTAATATAGCTTACTTGAGTTTATTTAAGGGAGAATAACTCAGTTTTGCTGGATGATTAATTAAGTTGACTTAGAGTAGGAAAAGTTAAGTCTGTGTTGAGTACTACGTAGTTTAGGATTACTTCACTAAGTTTGTGTTGAGTCCTGCTTTTATTAAATTAAAAGCATGATCTTTTAATACGTAGAGACTTAATGACACATGTGCTACTAACACTGTTTGTGAAGGAATGGAATATTCTTTAATTGCTTTTCGAGAGAAAAGGCGCTGAAATTAACTAAGATTCATGTGGTCCTTACAACGTCAAAAAGTGTCAGTAAAGTTGTCAATGATTCCTCGCTACAGTCCAAGTAAAAGGAATTTTTTGTTATGCGTTGTGTCTCAAGTGTCTCCACGTGAATCTACAAATGTCAGCAAGGTCATCCAATGGGAAGAATCCACATCGCATTCTAGCACGTCTCTCTAAGAACCAGATAGCTTGAAGATAAATGAGATTTTGTCAACTGAATATTAGCGCGCCTCAACATTCAAATTCTATCTCTAAACATCCTGGAATCTGTCTCCAACGGGAAGATTCGAAAGATTGAAGAAATGACAAATTGAAGATCAGCAATATCGTAAAGTTTACAATATCTACTTCACAGAGCTTCAAATTATAAATAGAAGACTGGAGCAGACTTTCAAACTTGGTGAATCACCGCGAATTTCTTAAGAGCTAAAACGCTGCTCAAATTACTCTAGCGTCCAAAGAAATTCCACCGCAAGCAATCAGAAAACATCAAAGTCCTATCTATTTGTAATAGAGAGAAATTACTTAGATTAACATTTTAAGGATTCAACAATTCTATAAGTTGAATTCAATTCGCATTCTTATATTAATCTGAGTGTCACTTTGGCAAGGGTACCCAAACTGAGTTGAGCGATAGTTAGAAAGAAAGGTATTTTCTGTAATAGTGTTTATCCACTGTAAAGGCTTCTCCGCCTATTGAAGGAACGACTCACTAGTGGATTAAAGCTCGAAGACGGTATCCAGGGACTGGAGGTAGGCTAGGGGCCAAACCAGGAAAAATCTCAGGTGTTGACGTTCTAACTTTAAGCATTAAGCTTGATCAATGATCAGCTCATTCATCTCTCTCTCTCTCATTCATTATCCTACTTGTTATTCGATCTGTGCTGAGTAATCTTACTCAGCTAAAGATTGAAGATAAATTATGCTAACAAAGCTGAGCAGTTTATACATTTTTATATCACACTCAACATGCATATAAAAATCGAACTTGGGGTTGATTAAGCATTCACCCCCTCTGCTGTTGTTAAGAGCCAGTTTACGGACCAACATTTTTCAATGCAGGTTTAAACTTTATAGCCCAGCCACCTCAATATCTGGCCATGGCCCAAGCACCATTTGCTCCCAACTTTACGATCACTCCCAGGGGCACCACGATCCCCTAATGGCAGTTTAACTAAAGGACCGTAATGTTCACCCCTCCTAAGCCCAATTTTTAGCTAGGGACAGTCCCCCAGCATCTACCTCCCAACATAGAAGAACTATGGTAGAATTTTTTGGCTACTCATGCTAGCTAACTCAAGAATTTCCAACCAAACTACTACCATATCCCTCCAGTAATATGTGATGATGAGTGACTTCCCGAAAACTTTGTAATACTAAGATTAGAGAAGTATGAGGGAGAAGGAGATCCCCGATCACATTTGATCAACTACCAACATTTGTGGATAGAATCCTTGGACACATTTGTGGGGAAACCAACCAACAGGCACTAATAAAGAAGGCGACAATTGGGAAAGGAGGCCCTCTTCATGTGGAGGATGAGGATGCTAATAATATAATAATTAGTATTTAAACACTTTTATGTTAACAAACTTTACCAATGAGGCTTTTGAATCTTGAAATGCGTCAAACTTTGCTTGCTTGCTTGATATCCTTTCAGATGACATCACACATTATCGTGAATAAGAGCATAATGTTTTTTTTAGCTTACATGACACATCATCACATAAAATTAATTTGGGTATAAATAAATCCCCTATAATAATTTCTAATGATTTGACTCTTGAGGAAAAATGATAGATAACATAGGTACTTAGACAACAAGTGATAGCATTTGCCTGGTTCTATGAAAACATGCTAGAGGTCGACCGAAAGATCGCCAAGCACAAAATCTCCACTAACCATTAAGTCAACCAAACAAAAGGTGACACGATCGAGACCAAAATGGGCCAAAATAGACAAGATAAAGGTAACAAACCAAATTGAAGCTAAGTTCCCCCAAAGTAGTTGAACAGCTGATACTGTTGAGCAACATAATGCTGGTGCCAAAGACACAAAGAAAGAGTCAAGCATTTCAAAATGACATCTATTTACATTCGATGGAATTGAACTATGTATGATATAGGTTCTGAAGCCTTCCATCCTCGATAAATTTTTCATTCTCTAATAATCAGTAGGGAGAAGAATTGAAAAGGCGAATATCAAGCATCATCACTCACCACCGAGTATACCTCAAGCCAACAAAGCGGAAAAAGCAGCCAACAAATTAATTAGAAAGTGTTAAACGAAGAAGTGGTTAAAGTTATGGATATGAATCAACCAAGATAGGCTCAAACACTATCACGTCTAGGCGAAAGAAATAAATCATGTAAAAGGCAATACAAAAAAGTAATTAGCCTGTCAATTAGCACTCTGTTAGTTGAGCAAAAATTAGGGCCTCTTTTCAAAATAGAAAAAAGAATAGTCAGCTGAGTTGAAAACACGAAAAGAGATGCTCAGACAAAACTTAGGACATCGAGAGAAAAGCAAGCACATTGATTAGAAAACCTGAAAGGGCTAATCAGTGGCAAGAGCCAAATCATTTGAAACATTCATACCCCTGTTAAGTTTATCAATGAATTTTCTTGCTGAATCTTTATGCATATGTTTATTTTGATTACTTGCATGACAATGATAGAATATCGCCAAGTAAGCATCTCATCACATCATGGTTCAATAAAAAAAAAAAATTAATAATAATAATAATAAAGAGAAAAGAAAAGAAAAGAAAAAAAAGATGAGTCTGGTGGATTGAAAACCTGAAATGGCGGTCCAAGAAAAAATGAAGGTTCGATAGATTGAAAACTCGCAAGGGCGGTCTATGCAGAATCAAAGAAATATCAAATTTATCATCCCCTCCTCGGAATAGCTCACAACATCATCTATCTCCTCCAAAAATTAGGATGAATATTTTCAAATTTCCATCAAAGAGAGGATTATCACAACAAGAAGTAACTTACAATACTTCAAGCAAAAAAGCTTTCAAGCTCTCATTTTCAACTTCAAAGTGAGCATCACCAACAGGGTTCGAGATCAACATTAACTTCACCAATGCCTTACCAAAGAAGGAAACGAGCGTAAAAAAGTCAATGACTCATCCAGATCCTCTTCAAACCAAATTCAAGCTTTGAAATCGACTATGATTCATCCATAAATCGAATTTCAACTCGGACCCATGTCCATCCTCACTCTGAAAGACTCATGTCTACAAAACTTGACCATTGACAATAAGGTAATCATGGAATACCCAACGAGATAAATTCTAGGGGCACTCATGCACAATCATAGGAGGGTATCAACTCGGAAACCTCTGAAAGGTTCCTTATGCAATGAAGCTTATACTATCGACCGGGCCCAATGCTCCTAAGCCAACGATGCTTGCAAGGGACAAACATACATCATATGATAAATGTTGTTCATGCATAAAGTCAATCATACATGCATACGCATCATGTCACTTACAGGTCAAGGTGATGTTAAACCGAGGTAATGCCATTCCGATAAGAAAAACACTCTACCTCCACATGAGGAAACTACAAGTACCCAGAAGATGTTGGAGGATCATGTCATTAAAAGTGAGAATGACAATGACCCAACTCAAGCCATTTCAACTTCAAACGTACCTAGGCCTCATTCAAGCAACATTACACCATCACAATAGCCTCCCAAAATAATGGAGCAGGCTATTGGGATATCCCCAAAAATCTCAAACTCAAATTTCCACTTTTATCACTAGCTTGAAGAAAAATTTCTCAGGACCCTCATGTTTTAATTCTTTATTGAAGGGGCAAAAATTTTTTCTTTCAGCAATCTCAAATAAGGAATTAAAACATATTTCACAAGTATTTACTAATAAATTTCCTCATTCTTGCAGGTATCCCTTCAACTCACAAGGGGCATCCATTTCAGACCCACATCAATCGATGTATAATCAAAGGCATGGGGTACACGACTTTCATCCTTTCCATAGTAGCTTCGAGGGTTACAATCAACCAATGGTCAACTCACAAGGGGCATCCATTTTTGACTCATAATAGTTGACGTATCATCAAAGGCATGGAGTACACAACTTTCATCCTTTCCCCAGCAGTTTCGAGGGTCATAATCAACCAATGGCCAACTCACAAGGAGCATACAATTCAGACCGAAATGGTCAACCATCCGACAACGGGTTTCAACAAAAGCTTACTATAATCAATGTATCATTAAAGGCATGGAGATCCAACTTTCATCCTTTCCCCAACAGTTCTGAGGGTCATGGATAACCAACGATCAACTCCTAAGGGGCATAAAATTCAGACCAAATCAATCAACCATCCCACAGCAGACTTCAACGATGACTTACCCCAATCGATGCATTTTCAAAGGCATGAAGCACACAGCTCTCACCTTTTCCCTGACGATTTTGATAGTAACAATCAACCGGAGGTCAACTCACAAGGGGTATTCACCATAGACTTTCTACAGTCCATAAAATTCCTAGACTTTCTATAGTTTGCACACATTTTCAAGATTTTTACTATTAATGAACTTTATATAGTTCGCACTTTTTCTAGTTTTTTACAGTCAATGAACTTTCTATAATTTGCATCTTGCCTGATTTTTTACAATCAACGAACTTTCTACAGTTCGTACCCATTTTCTGACTTTTTATAGTCAACGAACTTTCTACAGATCACCTTTTTTAACTTTTTTACAATCAACCAACTTTCTACATTTCAAACCCCTTTTCTGACTTTTTACAGTCAGGGAACTTTCTACAGCTCACACTTTTGTAGATTTTTTACAATCAACAAACTTTCTACAATTCACACTTTTGCTGACTTTTTAGAGTTAACGAACTTTCTACAGTTCACACTTCTTCTGAATTTTTACAATCAATGAACTTCCTACAGTTCACACTTCTTTTGACTTTTTACAATCAACGAACTTCTTACAGCTCGCACTTTTTCTAACTTTTTACTATCAACGAACTTTCTACAGTTTACATCTTTTCTAACTTTTTACAATCAATAAACTTTCTACAATTCACATCTCTTCTAACTTTTTACAATCAACGAACTTTCTACAGTTCACCCTTTTTTTGACTTTTTTACGGTCAACGAACTTTCTGCAGTTTGCACCCCTGATCTGACCTTTTACAGTCAATGAACTTTCTACAGTTCGTAACCTTGTTTTCTAACTTGTTACAGTCAACGGACTTTCTACAATTCACATGGTCAACGAACTTTCTACATTCCACACATGGGATTATTAACTAGAAGAATGAAGGCACATGGCTCACGTTCTTCCCCCAACGATTCTAATGGTAGCAACAAACCAAAGGTCAAACTTCAAGGGGCAACCATCGCCGAACCGGTAATTCGTAAGGTGCACGGAGAGACTAGTTCACGACAACGCCACACCAGGGTAAAAGTTTCTAATCTTCATGAAGTTTCCATCACGAGTAGTGCCAACCGCGACCAGTCAGGTATCATCTCTAAACCCCACTACTATTTCAATTGTGTGACCATACTGATATCATATGAGTAGTGATCCCATGAGGGGTAGCCTGTGAGTATGGGATTTCGCTCTCGACTCATGAGTTCGATGATGAAGTTGTAATTTTTTCCCTTTATTAGCTTTCTAGATCTTGTAGGGTCTTGAAAATATCTCGAGAAAATCTTTGGTCCTTCCCCTTTCTTAAAATCAAGTTTAAATAAAAAAACCCAGCCTGAAGTGCCATGTCGTTAATGAAATGGCCTCATGTCATTAACGATATCGTAGTTGCAACAGAACCAAAATTGCTCTTTCTGCAATTTTCAGTCTAAAAGCCCACACCCCCCACATACTCGGACATCTTTGACTAAAACACTATCTTAGACACCTTACCTAGGATTCCACACACTCCTTTTCACATGGGATAAGTGATTAAAGTGAAAAAAGTAAAAAGTGTAAGTATGGCCTGAGCTAAAAGGAGTTGACTTTGGATTGAAGGAACCTATATAAAAAGAGGGCTGAATGTTTCAGTTATGGGGGACTAAATCTTGGTCATAAGATTGGAAAGAAAGAGGGAAAAATATCTAGAGAGCATTAGGGAGCATTTCTTCATGTGTTCTTGAGCAACTTTGATCACCAACACTTGAGATTTTGGGTTAGTAAGATTAAGTTCATGAAAAGGGCATGAACTTGGCTCACAAGGGTCCACTTGTGCATCTCTTGAGCTAATTTGAGGTTTAGTTCATCTTTTAAGAAAAGCTTGAGGTTTAGAGATCATTTAAGCAAACTAGAGGTATAGAGATTACTTACGCAATGCATGATGTTTACACTTAAATTGAGAGTCTAAAATATATTTATCACTCACTTGAAGGTTGCTACATCTTATAAAACATCTACTTTGGCAAGGAATAGATCCCTTTCAAAGATTTTCGGTAAATCACCAACCAACAACCAAATCAAACCAAAAAGAAACAAGGAGAGCTTCCTGGAGGACTTCATGGACCTTAAAGAAAAGGGATTCATGACTACAGGGTAAGCCTCTGAGTTCTTAGAGTTTGTGCTTACATTTATATTCCTTTTTGAAGTTTCATTTTCTTTTCGGTTATTTCCATTTTAGGGCACCAAACTGATTTACCAGAATTTCAGTATAATTTCATAAATTTCTGAGCATTTTATTTACATAAACATATTCTACACATCTTGAGCTTTTTGGAATGATAAATATCATCCAAATTTGTTAAATATAGCAAAAGTTATGATCATTTGAAGTTTCAAATTTTCATTTTTCTTTTTCTGCTGTTTCTGTGTGTTTTCTGCAAGTCTGGAATACCAATGTCGTTAACAACATCGCCAATGTCTTTAACTACATCACAATATCATTAATGACATCATTGTGATGTTTTTAATGACATTGCTTTGGCAGAATGCAGATTGGCTTTGTTTTGCTCCGTTTCGAATCGTTTATGCCCACAACGACCCATTGAGACCCTTTTGAGTTTGGAAATGCATCGTTGGGGGTAAAAAAAAATTCTAAATTGTAATTATTTAGGAGCTATATATGATTTTTCAATGTATTAATATGTTGATTAAGGTTTGGAGTAGCAATGGAAGCCCTTTGGGCCATCCATATTGATATCACCCTTCACAGGGAAGTTAATAACTATATGGATGACATCGTTACCGTTGTTAACCCGAACAATGGCTATGTTATGCATGTTTGGCCTAGATTTATATTTCTATATATTGTTTTAGATCACCCATGAAGAGAACTCAATTTCCTGGATAACTGACTCAACAATATAACATGCGGCATTTTCTCTAATAAAAATGACCAACATAGTTGAAAATAAAAATGAACCATTTTTATAAAATAAGAACTTCAAAATCAACATTGTTTTTACCTCGACCACACAGATCTTGCCAAAATCCAAATCGATCATACATGGTACACTTGGTACATATTTGTGTTATGGAATATCCCCTTGTGATAACCTTTGTTGATGTAGGTAGTTTAGGATAGATGTATGTTAGGGTTTAATTTCCTTCAGGTATCACGTTTATCAAATGTAACATTTGTTAGACATCGATGTATTTAAGCAATTTGTAAATCCTCCATCCTAAGATTTACTTTCCTACGTGTTTAGTTTCTCGCACTTTATTTATTTACTGCTTTTTGCATGTGCACTAAATAGCCAAAAACATAAGCCGAAAACATCTAGATTGAATTGAAATACCGTAAATGTGGTTTCCAAACAATAATTATGTTAACTCAAATAACGATGAAGTAATTAACCCATCCCGGACCCGAATCTCTAAACTATGGTAATGCTTAGGCTTAACAGATCTAAGTTGTACTAAATTTTCCTAGAAGAGATGATCTGGGTGGCGACTCTAAGTACCATAGGCTAGAGGTTCTTATCTCGAGTCTATTATACTTGTTACATGAACAAGTTTCTTTCTTTAAACTAAAACACACTTTTCTTTCCAATCGAGAAAACCTCTATGCCCCATCTCACGGGGCCAGCTCTTCGCGGAGACTACGTGAGTCAAACGCCGTCCACTCACAACTAATGCAGAACCAGATCAAGTCATATGCACGTAACGTTCCAAGTATTAGGGGATCATACGCCTTTGCAAGAAATCCCGTTTGATCATCTAGAGTAATATGGTTCTATGTCGGTATGGAACGCTGAGCCTAAAGGTTCCTGGATGGGAAGCCAAGTTAGGTTAATGATAGCAAGGTTTTGACTTTACTAATTTAGAGGGCTTATATTCAGTGATGAAGCCAAAAACCTTGTTCCCCACTTCTCTACCTATAAGATAAAAGTTTAAAATACGAAAATGTGTTGTTAATACCGCTTATCTAAGTAGAAAAATGGTGACCATTGCAAGTATACAGTTTCGATGTAGTTTTAAAGGATATCGATCCCACAGGAAAGGAATTATGTTATAATGACCAACTAGGGTTATGGGGTAAACAAAAATAGATAATTTTTTATTGGAGGGTTTGGATGATAGAAAGATGAATAGATAGATGTATGAATAGACTAGAGAAGATGAAAAATACATAGATATTCCCTAAGAACAAGTTTAATAGAGAAAAATATGCAAAATCATCAAGAATATTTCGTACACTAAATGACTTCAACAAATATGGGTCTAGATGCCCTAATATTCAACAATTCACCGCAGAACAACACATGAGATGACTTTTCAAAGTCTAGGGTAAACGAATTATGACACTTATAAGAACCTGGATAACATATTACTATGCTTAGTACGGGTCACTCTCACGTAGCCATATTTAGCAAGTAACCATTCCAAAAATATTAGCTCACTAAATAGCGATATAATCACAGATCCAGTAATTATACACAATCTTATTAACCCCAAAATCACTCTTAAAGTTAACTTAAAAGCATATAACTTGATTAATATAAATGACGCGAGATGAAATACTCGTTATGACATATAGATATATGATATACTTCAAAATAGAAAGTATAAGCAGAAAACAAAGTAAAGTTGTAAGGTATGCAAGTGAAAGCTAAAATTGATCAAACCGTATCCACTCTTTAATGGGAGTCATCAATTGCCGCAATTCCTGCTTCTACTTTGAATTCGGTCTCGACTCATACAAAACCTCAGCTAGGATGCTATTTTTTGTGAATGTCGAATAAAAGAATGTTGAAGAATGAAAAATTTTATTGATAAGTGCTTTGAAATTACACTCATACAACAAATGCTCGAATTTGTGTAGAAATATAGTGATCGAAATAGGAATCGAATCACTTAGACATTTTTCTCTCTAAGACTTTGAATGTAGTGAAATCTAGATATCTTCACTCTCTATCTATACACGCATACTATCATTCAATGCCTTCTATTCATGCCAAAACACCATATCCCACGAAATTGACTGGTCTTAAACTCTATTTATAGAGTGTGAAGGGTTACGTCTATCCAAATGAAGAGTCGTGTCCATTGACGAAGAGTTGCATCACTTCAATATGATTGGATGCAAAGATTCATCCTCATCCACAATGGAAAGGCAACTTTTCATGATTGGTTGACTTCCAAAAGGTGTCTTTTCAGTTGGTAGTTGATGGCGGTTGATCGTTGTTTTCCGGTGGTTGGTAGTTTATAAGAGATAACAAATAACCATCACCAGTCACGATCGTGAATTACATGTCGCTATCATGACTAATGGTTGACAACTTTCTATTTTGAAGAATAACAAGTCACGACCGTGAATGGGTGTCACGACCGTGAACAATGCTTTTTTTCTTCAAAATTCTTCTTGCAACTTTACCGATTTTTGACAGCTTCTATCCTATGCCAAATCCTTGTGTCCATGCATCTTTTTGCACCTTTTTCACTCTTTTTACATAGAATTCCACTTTTGATCATTTAACTCCCAAGATTTACCTAGTTTTTACATTTTCATCAAAAACAACTACATACCACGTGAAATCTTTTATATGAAGTATAAAATGAAATAAAACCATATTGTTTTATGATTGAAAATGTCATGATAATAAGTGTAAATATACACTTATTACACCCCCACACTTAACTTTTGCCTTGTCCTCAAGGTAAACACAACAGAAGTGTATATAATAGTAATTCAAGTTCGTACCTCATTTGGCGAAAGACTATTGCAGTGAGTACCACATTCCCACATTGCATAAAATTCAAGTAAAAGTTCAAAATTTCCCACAAATTAGTGATATGCAATTTATATAGTTCAGTTACATACCTTTGCTCTTAATGGAGGGTCAACCGAATAGCGTCTTCATATAAGTGTTATATGCTCACTCGAAAATTCCTTCTCTCAAGTATAGTACAAAGTATAAAGGATAAAAGGAGCACACTTTGGAAAGTTTGATCTCAAGGAATTTTTAGGTAACCTAGGATGCTAAAAACATTCTTAGTGGTTACATTTTGTGCTCCATACCACTCTCCCCTTTTTTTAGTGGTTGCATTTTATGGTTCATACCACTTTCTCTCATTTTTTTCTTTTAAGCATTTGTTTTTGAAGTACATATTTGCACTTTGCACTTTGCACCCATTTTTTGTACTATGCTACTTTTTCATTTTTTCACTCAATGAATGGTTGCAGTTTCTGCTCCATACCATTCCTCACCTTTTACATAACTCATTGGTTATCCTCTATTTGTTTTGATTTTTAACTCTTAATACCCTCATCCTTTATTGATCACTTTCAAAGTATTATGGCTATAGTTTCCTTCCACTTTAAACACACTTAATACTTATAGGACGTATTCAAGAATAGCATATAAAACTCATGGTAAGAACACTACTAGATATTACTCTAATCAAAACTTATCGGTAGGATTAAACTAAAACTATATAACTTATACTAATTCATGTTGCATTGAAATATATATATTGAAACTTACTTGGAATGTTGCTTTTGAATGTTACTCACAACTCATCCTTGTCAAATGCTAAATGTTGTGGTAAAACGCTCACACTCTCAACGTGTGGTCATACTCGAAACACTTTGTTCAAAATATGCACTAACATCAAACTTGAAATACCTAACACTTACAATAACTTTGGAACATATGTTAGTATAACATAGGTATGGATAATGTATTAATAGCACAAAATCAAGATAAATTTTCAAATTCTTCTTATTTTTTAATATTATGTAATTTTTTTGGATTTTTGGGATTTTTTACAAATGCCTCCCCACACTAAAGAACACAATGTCCTCATTGAGAGACTTTATTAAAATCAAAAATTAAAAATAATCAACTAGTTTAAAAATTTGAAAAAGAAAAGAGTAAACCCGTTTATTGTGAAGGAGAATCCGGGGCCTGTATCGCTATCATGATTTCCTTCAAAACAGGAACATAAGATTTTACTATATAACTTCACGAGCGCGATCTATAGTTGCGATCGTGACCTTCTTTATTCTTCCAATTTATTTAATTTTTAGACTTAGTACCGTAGTCTCCTAGTATTTAATCTCTAGAATGCACTTGCCTTCCCCGACAACTTGATCTCTAGAATGCACTTGCCTTCCCCGGTAACGGCGCCAAAAACTTGATCGCAAGGTTTTGACTTTACTAATTTAGAGTGCTTATATTCAGTGATGAAGCCAAAAACCTTGTTCCTCACTTCTCTACCGATAAGATAAAAGTTTAATAGAGAAAAACATGCAAAATCATCAAGAATATTTCGTACACTAAATAACTTCAACAAATACAGTTCTAGACGCCCTAATATTCAATAATTCACTACAGAGCAACACATGACATAACTTTTCTAAGTCTAGGGTAAACAAATTATGACACTTATAAGAACCTGGATAACAATATTACTATGCTTAGTACTAGTCGCTCTCACATAGCCATATTTAACAAGTTCCCATTCCAAAAATGTTGGCTCACTAAACAGCATTATAATCACAGATCCAGTGATTATACACAATCTTATTAACCCCGAAATCACTCTTAAAGTTAACTCGAAAGCATATAACTTGATTAATATAAATGACACGAGATGAAATACTAGTTATGACACATAGACATATCATAAACTTTGAAATAGAAAGTATAAGCAGAAAAAAAGTAAAGTTGTAAGGTATGCAAGTGAAAGCTAAAGTTGATCAAACCGTATCCACTCTTTAATGGGAGCCGTCAATTCCCGAAATTCCTACGTCTACTTTGAATTCGGTCTCGACTCGTACAGTACCTCTGCTAATGCTATTCTTTGTGAATGTCGAATAAAAGAATGTTGAAGAACGAAATCTTTTACTAATAAGTGCTTTGCAATTACACTCATACAACAAACGCTCGAATTTGTGTAGAAATATAGTGATCGAAATAGGAATCGAATCACTTAGACATTTTTCTAGCTAAGACTTTGAACGTAGGGAAATCTAGATATTTTCACTCTCTATCTATACATGCATACTATCATTCAATGCCTTCTATTCATGCCAAAACACCATATCCAACGAAATTGAATGGTCTTAAACCCTATTTATAGAGTGTCAAGGGTTACGTTTATCCAAACGAAGAGTCATGTCCATTGGCGAAGAGTTGCATCACTTCAATATGATTAGATGCAAAGATTCATCCTCATCCACAATGGAAAGGCACTTTTTCATGATTGTTTGACTTCCAAAAGGTGTCTTTTCGGTTGGTAGTTGATGGCGGTTGATGGCGGTTGATCATTGTTATCTGGCGGATGGTAGTTGATAAGAGATAACAAATAATCATCACCAGTCGTGATCGCAAATTACATGTCACGATCGGGAATTACATGCCGCGATCGTGACTAATGGTTAATAACTTTCTGTTTTTAAGAATAACAAGTCAAGACCGCGAATGGGTGTCACGACCATGACCAATGCTTTTTTTCTTCAAAATTCTTCTTGCAACTTTACTGATCTTTGACAGCTTCGATCCTAATCCAAATCCTTGCGTTCCATACATCTTTTTGCACATTTTTCACTCTTTTTACATAGATTTCCACTTTTGATCATTTTACTCCCAAGATTTACATAGTTTCTGCAACTACATACCACATGAAATCTTTTATATGAAGTATAAAACGAAACAAAACCATATTATTTTATGATTGAAAATGTCATGATAATAAGTGTAAATATACACTTATCAATTAACCTCTCGCGGCTCTATACTTCAAGATCCTATGCGGTCAGACACTTTGGCTCTTTATCGGACTAAGTAAAGAACCTATAGACTGGGTCTATACTGAGAATATTTAGGTTGTCAAATTTGTTGAAAGAATTATTAATTAGTTGGACCAAATTAATAATTAAAAGGATTAAAGGAGAGAATTTGGAAAATTGCATAGACCGAAGCAATGGAACTTTTCCCATTGCGAGTGGGCCACAAATGAACATGGATTGTTCGGAGTGGAGCCTGCGTGGCTACCCTACAAGCTACAAAGCTCGCGGGCCGATAGCGCGTGGGTAGCAGGCCCACTTGGTGCGCCTGCAAGTTGGACTTGTGGGAAGGCCCACAAGCCTAGCTTACGGTACAACGTATGCCCATTAGGGCTTGCCTTGTAGGTGGTGCATAGCCCACTTACGCAGGCTATGCATGCGGGTCAGCCCGCGAGGAGCCGAAGCTTTGCACACCAACCCGCGTGTGGGATGGGATTTTTCCCATCCCACATTGCTTTAGGCCTCCCATTCTCCTTTCTTCAGTACTTCATCTCAGCCTTTCTCTCTAAGTTCGACATCTTTTCTTCGTGAGATTTTGCAAGATCCTCCATGAGTTTCTCTAAGTGATGAAGAACTCTTTAGAAGGCTCTTTCTATTTTGAAGTTAGCCTTCTTAGTTAATATTTTTGGGTTAATCTTCAAATGGTCTAGCAGCTGCTGTCTACCAACGGGGTTCTACGTTAGCAATGATTTTAGTCTGTGAAGATCCATGTGGATCAATCGTAGAGAATATCCTAGTTTGGAGGCTAGTGCCAATAGAGTTCTACTGAATTGCTCTAAGGGAATGCAGCATCCAAAAGAGAGAGAGAAGCACACATCAACTGGTAATGTTCTAAACTTAGATGCTAGGTTTCTTTTATAAGTTTTATAAACCTATTAGCGTCTATGGAACGTTTCAACTTAGATTATATCAATTATGGCAATGCTTAGGATATCGTTTAGGGTTAATTTTAAGTTTTGAAATTGCACCTTGCAATATTGCATGTTCAATTACTATCTTGATTAACCAACAGATGATATGGAGGTCATCAACTAGAAAGAATCTGCTATTCTTGAGGAGAACATCAAAGCCCCCAATCTCACTCAACAAGTACCTAAAAATCCTTCCCCAAATTCTTTTGTAAATCCTTCACCAATTTCTATTATAAATCCTGAAATTCCTTCTTTTCTTGTTCATACTTCAAATATAAATTCTTTTGTAAATTCCCGAATTCATATTTCTTCTCTAACCACTTCTAAGAAAAGACCAACCCTTTTACACCACCTCTACGAACTCAAACAACTCTCATTCCTTCTCTTGTAAAATCTAAACCAACCTTTACTTCTTCAAATCCATCTATACAAATTTTGAAATAAACCTTATACACTTCTTCCACACCTAACCTTTCTTCACAACCTGCCTCAACCCTTTAATCCCTCTAATTGAAAAAGTCCCTAACACTGAGAACTATGCTGACTAAAGAATAGTAAATGATGGTGTTGCCAATGCACATTTTATAATCGAGGAAGTAACTCCATCTAGCAGTAAATCAATCCAAGAGGATTTGGCTGATTGAACCATCTTAGCTCAAATTATGGAGCTAGCAAGGAAGAAATTTTTAGCTCTCTAAATTGATACCAAGTTCGATGATGTAGTAGCGCAACAGAAGTTTGTTTCTTGCTATTCCATGAGACAAGGTAGTAGGAAGTTGCGTAGCACAACAGCTATGGATTAAGCAATAACTGGAAGATTATGGTATAAAGTCTAAGTGTCTCGAAGTTATGTGTGATAACAAGAGTGCAATTGACCCATCCAAAAATCCAGTTCAACATGGCAGGATGAAACATTTCAATTTAAGGCATCACTTCATAAGGGATCATGTGCTAAGGGGAGATGTCAAGTTGGAGTATGTTCTTTCTAAGGAGCAGCGAGCTGACATATTCACCAAACCATTGCCTAAAGATTAGTTTATTATTCTAAGGCAGCTTATTGGTATGGCGAACCCCATGTGAAGGAAAAATTAAGAAATTTGGCTAAGTGTTGAAAACCATATCTTAACTCAGCCAAACGAGGTAACAAGTTTCTAACACCATTTATTTCTTAAAGTAACATTGTGAAATCATTTTTGCGATTAAAAAATCAAATATCACTCTTTTCAAAAAGCTTGTTTTTAAATTGGAACCGTCAGTTGTTAAACTCATCGTTTTACTAAGTCGGTGAATCAAGTGTTCATCTCAGCATTGATTTTGATCCTTTGTTGTGGAGGCGCCATATATCTATGCAAGTTGAGCAAGTCTATAAAAGTTGAAATCTGAAAGGGAGAGAGGTTACTTGCTTCTTGAATTCTAATAGTTTTCTCTATAAAAGAACCCTAAGTTCCTTTCTCTTCTCAAACTACTCTCATATGCAAATGGTGCTTACTAAAAGAACTTTGAAACTCTAAGGTGAATAAAAGAAGAAGATGTTTGTGCATATCGACGGTTCATGGCAGATGATTGTTTTTCTATCTGGAACTGTATTTACCTAAGTTGAGTGGGCTGAAGACCTGAATTTCGGTCCAGTGTCTGAAGTGAACTTTGAGAGTCTTCTTCTCAATTGGTTCATGCATAAAGTCATTAAGCAGCAAAACCTCAGCCAATTCCTTCTTCTTGAAGGCCCTGCTATCAAAAGCCTCATCAAGGGGTTTTACTTTACTCTCTACACAATTAAGGGTTTTAAAGATGTACTATTGGTAGAGTTCATCAATACTTTGAGGAGTTTGAGAAGATTCAGGGGAGCTTATTTGCAATTCACAACCACCTGGGGAAGGAGAGCACTAAAAGTTTAGTGGATAAGATGGCTCTAATCCTAACTAGGTAGTTTGATTTTGCAGCGCAACTATCACGTCTATCCCTACGTCTACTGTTATCGCTAATGTGGTGGCAGGAAAAATGAAAGGTAGCATTGACGCTACTGCTGAGTAACTGAGTAGCTTGAACACCACTTTAGTGACTCCAACTATACAATTTCACTAGTTCGGTAATGAGCAGGATAAAATAAAGAGGAGCACGAACAAAAAGCTCGAAGCTATGCACAAAGAAGTGGAGACCACAAGGATATCTGTTACATCATGGCTAAGGTGTTGGAGTCTATGTCCAGGCTAATGGTCAACCAAGATAAGAAGTTGGATGGTGTGCTGAAGGTAGTAGAAGAGACTGGGAAGAAGGTTGAAAAACCTTCGCTAGACCTTGATGCTTTAATTAAGAAGATGGAGTTTGCTTGCAAGCTTATGAACGACAACACTGATGATAGAGTCTTAAAAGCACAAAAAGCTCTCATCAAGGCTATGGGCAAGTTATTCCCAAAGCTAACTAAGTCTCTTGACCTAGATACTAGTCTCTCTATGCATAAGAAGCTCAACTTGATGACGGATAAAGTCAATGACATGGAACACTCTATCAATCAAATGGTCACAGTTGGGATGTATGACTCAAGGGATATTGAGTTCATGGCTAAGTCAATGCACTCTCTATGTCCAAGAATCATTGATATGGAGGCTCAACTAAAGATTGTTATCTCTGCTTGAAACTTTCATGGTTTGCTACAATGCTTTCAACAATTTACTGGCCAAGGATTTGATCAAATAGCCAACTCAAGCGGTGTTACCATCTGCTTCTTAAAGAGCTAAATGATCAAGACATCTTAACTCTAAAAGGGAAAGAATATATTTAATCTGGAATCTCGCCAGCCATCATAGGAAAGAAGGAGGACTTCCAAGCTGCCTTTGACTCCTTTAACCAATGTCTCGAGCAAATTGTGAAAGGCCAGTTAACAAAGGGGAGAAGATAGTGGAAGATGCAACGAGGATGGTAATGTAATATAGACATTCTTTATGTGGCTGGCCTCAGCGTCAACCTTAGGATCCTCAATCTCAGCCTAATTAGTAAAATCAATCGCATCACCAACAACATCAGCACAATCATTCTTCATCGAGTAATCCTAGAGGTGGATCATCAAGCTCTCATCACTGTAGATAGCTGTAGACTAGGTAATAAAACTTGTAATAGATCCTAACATGTAATCTTTGTTCAAAACACTTTTTGTGAACTAATTAAGTATCTTTTGATAATTAATGAAAACTACAAATTTGTCCATCTAGTCAAAGTTAAGAGCTTCTTAACTCAATATATATTGTTGAATGTACACAATTTTTAGCTTATAAACTGTTGCAGGAATGTATGCTAAGACCAATCTTAAAGAAAAGCTAAAGTAAGTCCCAATTCAAAGAGAATTTCTCTGAATATGGGGGAGCTGAGCTAATTGAAGAAGATCCACTCAGTATGGGGGAGTCCACACTGATTAAGAAATTCACTCAGCATGGGAGAGTCTTACATCACTTTCCAGGTATTTCTATATCATTAAACTATTTATTCAACTAATTTCTTCTACAACCTAGTTTGTTATCTATCCAAAATGGGGGAGATTGTTGAACCCAAGTTAATAGTACTTCACAATACTTAAAACATTTTGGAAATAACAAACTATCTAAGAGAGTGAAATTAATTGAGTACTAAGTATACTCTTAATTAATCAAGTTCACATGAGGTTTTTTAAGGGAAACAACTCAGTTTACTGAATGATTAGTTAAGTTATGCCTTAGAGTAAGAAAAGCTGAGTCAGCCGAGTATCATATAGTTTATAAAGATATAGACTCAGCTAATTTGAGTGAGCTTTTGTGTGAGTTACTTTGATACTTAGAGAATTAAATGACACATATGCTACTAATGATTTCTATGAGAAACGAAATATCCCTTTGATTCTTTTCAGGAGAAAAGGCACTGATTTAAAAGAAAATATTCTAGTGGTCCTCACTTCCAAAAGGTGCCAGTATGGAATGTTGGAGATTCCCCATTAAAGTCTAAGACAAAAAGAATCCTCTAACATGCACCTCTTCTCAATGTCTCCACGCAACTCTGCAACTTCAATAAGTCAACAAATTACAAAATTCCACGTACAACTCGTACGCCTCTCTATCAGAACAGATTTCTTGAAGACAAATGAGTTTTTGACGCTTTGGATTAGCTTATTAGTCTCGCGGTTCAACATTTGAAATCTCTATCTCTGAACATCTTGGAAATTATTTCAAATGGGCAGATTTGAAAGATTTGAAGAGAAGAGAAATTGAGAAAGCTATAAGGATGAGAAGTTTGCAACGGCTACATCCAAGACCTTCAACTATAAATAGAAGACTAGAGAAGATGTTCAAACTTGGTGAATTACCTCAAATTTCTAAAAGAGCTGAAACTATATTCAAATACAAACAGCTTTCAAAAATTCCAAATCAAGCAATCAGCAAACACAAATTGTCTAAACCTTTTTGTAATAGAGAGAATACTATTTAAGATTTAACCTTGTAAAGGATTCAACATTTCTATAAGTTGAATTCCTCTGTTCAAAATTTCTTTGATAAATCTGAGTGTCAGTTTAGGAAGAGTACCTAAACTGAGTTTGAGAGGTAGTTAGAAGGGAAAGTACTTTATGTAATCTCGTCTACCCGCTGTATAGGCTTCTCCGCCTAAGGAAGGAATGAATCATTAACGAATTAAAGCTTGAAAAGGAATTTGGGGACTAGAGGTAGGTTATGGGCCGAACCAGGATAAATCCCAAGTGTAAA
The DNA here is from genome assembly GCA_949673415.1 of Euphorbia schlechtendalii. NCBI lineage: Eukaryota > Viridiplantae > Streptophyta > Magnoliopsida > Malpighiales > Euphorbiaceae > Euphorbia > Euphorbia schlechtendalii. The sequence continues at coordinate 16,970 of CATIWQ010315834.1, read as the reverse complement.
AATTCTAACCTTACTTGTTTTCCTTTATTGCACCTGATCTGATTCATCATTCTTTCTATTTTATTAGTTTTACTTGAAAATCAATCCGAGCTGAGTAAAGTACTCAATAGCAATTGAAGATAAACTGTGCCAGCAAACCTGAGCAATTTAATGTTTTTAGACCTAGCTCAGCACAAACTCAGCACGCATTTAAAAACATAACTTGGTAAAAGAATTTTTACAAACATAAAAAAGAAACCAAGAACTGTATTCACCCCCCCTCTGCTATTATTTTAAGCTGTTTAAGACCAACACTACTAGCATGGGAATTGACGAACTTGTCTGCAAAGAAGAAGGTGAAGATTCTTAAGTTTGAAGAGCACCCAAGTATTCCTATAGAGTCTGTTTATTTTGAAGAATTCGAAAAGATCCAAGGGAGCCTTTATGCAATCAGGAATCATCTAGCAAAGGAGAGCGCCAAAAGCCTTTTGGACAAGATAGATCTAATCTTAGCCGGGCTAGCGGATTCTACAGCTCAACTTAATGCGGTTGTATTTTCAATTCTAACCTCAAACGTTATTGAAATGAAATGGTAGGTAAGGTTAAGAGCTGATACTGCTTCAGAACAACTGAGTAGTCTTAATCCCACCTTGGCAACTCAAACTACGCAGTTCCATAAGTTTGGTGAAGAGTAGGCCAAAATAAAGACTGGCATGGATAACAAAAATCATGAACTGTCAAAGCAGCTAAATACAAATAAGGACTTAGCATACATCATATGCAAGACGATGGAGAAGATTTCTAAGCCAATGATCGCTTATGACTCCAAAGTGGACAACATTGTTAAGAAGGTGGATGTTAACAAGGTCAAATAATAACAGGCGCGTGCATGCCACGCAAAATCCCTAGGCGGAATACATCCACTTGGAGCAGGGAAAAATGTTACGATGAGGCTAGGTATGTTCTTGCCGATCTAGCCGGAGCTCATCCGTCCCAAGAGTAACGCCTCGGTAATCATCCAAGTGGGCTAAAATTTACCCCAAGATTGGAAGAAACCAAGTCCGCCCACATCTCAGAGAAACGTACAAGCGGTCACCAAGCTCAGTCGGCTTGTCTGCTTGGACCAACCCCGACGCCTCGGGAGCACGGAGTCCAATTGAGACTCACCATTAAGAGACCTCAATAATTGGAACTCCTAATTAAGATAATCTTTATCTAGATCAACAAGATAAGAATTCACTCAAGCTAGAACTCTGGTTGATTTGCATTAGATGGTCAGACCAGGAGATGTTCATGGAGTATAAAAAGACCTTTTGGGTCACCACGCAAAGGTACATATTCTAAACACACAAAAAGTCCCTACCTCCTCTCTTAAATATGATCTAACTTAAGCATCGGAGAGGCTACGCCAATCGCACGGCTAGTCCCCCATAGCGACGCTTGTTGTTTTGCAGAAACCTTCCAACCACATAGAAGAGGAGAGTTTAGAGTTGACTTCAGTCAGAGAGTTAGAGCGTGGAATCACTTTCCAAGCTAATTTAACATTAGTGCAGTGAGCATGGACTGAATTTACTTGCTGGGGCGAGAATCTCAGTTCATACGAACATTCTGATAATTGGAAAATTTTAGTTCTTAGTCAGTCACAGATGGCTCACAATGGAACAAGAAATCATCCCCCAACCACAGGGATAAATGTCATGGGGGCGCTACCGCCTAAGACTGGTGAACGCCCCTAAGGTGACGAGCCCATGGGAGGAGATAACCCACTCCTCCAGTTTTAGCAGAAATACAAAATTACCCCAGAAGAAATGGAGGCGTATCAAAATTCAATTGTCGAGACGTACATCTCTTCCGGTGTGATGTACGGTGATCTGAGCAAGGTTAGTTTGATCATATCCAGGCGGAATACAATGCCGCCTCGTAACTTGATTGATGACTTTGACCAGCCAGCCACCCACTACGCCCATCATCCCTCACACAAACCCACAGATCACCTCTATCACATCCTCGATAACCTCGGATATCATAACCACGCAGCCCATAAAACTGAACTCAATTAGGTAGTTAACACAGTTATCATTACTTCAAGGGTTGGTATCTGTAACAAAGGATGGTCAGATTCCACCTGGGGATATAGGGCCAACGTTAGCCACCATCCAAGGGCTAGGAATAGGCAAGCAGCCTGAACTGAACCCAAAAGCTAGAAATTTAAAAAGGCCTGTCAAGTTGGAAAGTGAAGAAGAAGATGACCCGAAATTTGAAAAGAAAGCCAAGAAGCTTTTCGCAAAGTTGACTATCCCTTATCAAGAGGTAACATCGAGAACCAATTTCTCGCCATTTAAGAAAAATATCCTTGACCAGACCTTGCCAAGACTTGTCTACATACCTACCTTTGATAAATACATGGGAAAAGATGATCCGAATTATCATGCTGCTGATTTTAAGAATTAGATGGAAATGGCGGGAGCAACACAGGCATATATATGCCGATATTTTTTTGCCACTTTGGGCGAACCTACGGCCCGGTGATTCACTTCCCCGCCTCCTAACTCCATAGGCAGCTGGGACAAACTTAGTGATGCATTTTGCAAGCATTTTTTGGGCTCCGCCCCAACCGGGTTGGTAACAAGGAGTTTACACAAAATTGTGCAAGGGCTAGAAGAAAGTCTTCGTGATTATTAAAACCATTTCAATGAAGCCTGCCTGGAAGTACGAGACTTAGATTTCAGAACAGCCAAAGAGGCAATGCTAAAGGGCACGCGCAGTAGAGACCTGAGAAATACGATCCTTACTAGACATCCAAAAAGCCTGCAACAAATGCTTGGCATGGCCAAGGACCTTATCCCAGCTGATGCAATAAATTTCAATTGAAGAAGAGAAGGTTGGGGCAGAGAAGCAAAGAGGGAAGATAGATTAAGATTTAACGATAGAAGGCGGAAAGGATGAGGTGGGTCTAGTCGAGGTGGATATGTTGATCGAGAAGAAGACCGCCCCAGGCTGAATGCACCTTTGAGCCAGATACTAGTGGCTATCAAAAAGACCCCAAAGAAGAAAAACATTTGCTTTCCTAAAATCCCAGATGGAGTCTCCTTAGGGCGTGACTTAAACAAATACTATAACTATCACATAGCTAAGGGGCATCACACGGATGATTGTTGATCGTTGGTAGACATACTACATCGACTGATTAAGGCTGGTAAGTTCAGCCAGTTCGTGAAAGGAATTAAAACGAGACATGAAAGGAAAGAGGGAAGTGAAGATGAGAGGGAGGAAGACTCGAATATAAAGTCCGGCAGAATAAAAGGAATAATAATGGTGATTGCAGGTGGACCAGAATTCAAACTACCCCAAAAGAAAGCTAGAGGTTCGTCTAGCAAGAAGAACAATGTAGAAAGCGAGGCGGAAATCTTGAGGCCGTTTAAGCAAAACTCACTGGTTGAAAAGCAGCACGCCGATCCCATAGTGGTAGAAGCAATTATGGAGAACTTCACAGTAAGGAGAATCCCCTTGGACACTGGCAGCTCGGTGAATATTGTCACCAAGAGTGTTGTGGAGAAGTTGGGAGTACATCACTCCCGGATTCGAGTTGGACACTCGCTGCTCATTGGGATTAATGGCCAACCCATACAATCGTTGGGCGAGGTTAGGTTGGAAGTGGAAATGGGGAGCCTCAAGCTTAAGTTCCACGAGAAAGTAGAGTTTACCATCGTAGACATCTTAGTAAGGTTCAATGTTATATTGGGCAGACCTTTCCAGACTGAAACTCGCATGCTTATCTCCCCAATGGACTTGGTATTTCACATACCAACTACGAAAGGAACTGCGGTGATAATAGGTACCCCTCAAGTAGCTCAGGAGGCATACCTGGCCTCATTACATAGAGAATCACTCCTGGTGGAAGAGGAGTTAGAGGCGGACCGGCCGGTGAAAATCGAAGCGGTGGAGGAGTTAGAAGAGCTCAAAGTTAGCCCAGAATGATTGCTAAAGATTGGAAGAAACCTTTGCAATGATGCAAAGGAAGAAATAATTTGCACCCTCATAGACCAACAACATGTTTTTTCATGGTCATCAGAAGATCTTGTGGGGGTCAAACCCGAGGTTATGCAACACAGGCTAAACTTGAACCCAAATGCCGAGCCAGTCATCCAAAAGAAAAGAAAGCATGCTTCCGAAAGGTAGAGAGCCATTGAAGAAGAGGTAGGCAAACTCTTAAAAGGGAGGCACATCAGAGAAGTCCATTACCTAAGCTGGTTGTCCAACATCGTACTGGTGAAAAAACCAAGCGGAGCCTACAAAATGTGCGTAAACTTCACTGATGTAAACAGAGCCACTCCAAAGGACGCTTACCCGCTGCTCAGCATGGATCAATTGGCAGACGCAACAGTAGGCTATGTAGTCTACTCGTTGTTAGACGTCAAGTGTGGATATAACTAGATACCCATGCACCCCGCTGATGAAGAAAAAACATCCTTCATAACTCACGAAGGCACTTACTGTTACACATTTGGCTTGAAAAATGCGAAGCCACATATCAAAGGCTGATCAATGAAATATTCCGAGACGAGATAGGAAAATCGATGGAGGTTTATGTAGACGATATGATAATAAAAAGCAGAAGCAAGGTGGAGTATGCAGAAGACATCCGAAGGGTATTCATAGTACTACAAGAATATCGTCTGAAACTCAACCAGGAAAAAAGCATATTTGGAGTGGGAGGTGGTAAATTTTTAGGATTCATGATTTCCCAACGAGGGATAAAGGCCAACCCAGAGAAGATCGAGGTAATTTTGAAAATGGAACCGCCTCGAACCTTAAACGAGGTCTAAAATTTGAATGGTAGAATCAATGCTTTGGGGAGGTTTATATCTTTCTCCCCCTAGAGATGCATACCTTTCTACAAGGCAATGAAGAAGGATAAAGATTTCAAATGGGATCAACCCTGCCAAGAGGCTTTTGAAGAGCTAAAGAAATTCCTAGGAAAGCCACCACTCCTTAGCATACCCCAGCTGGATGATGTATTGTACATGTACCTAGCAGCCACCGACTATGTGGTAGGAACTGTTTTGATTCAAGAGGAAGGGCAAGATCAGTTCCCAATTTATTATACAAGCAAAGTGCTGAGGAACGCCGAGCTTAGATATCCTCAGATCGAAAAGCTAGCCCTAGCATTGATCTCGGCCTCCACGCGGCTGAGAACTTCCAGGCCCATACAATTGCAGTAAGGACCAATTTCCCGCTGAAGAAGGTCCTCCAACGGCCTAAGACATCCAGGAGATTAGCCGAGTGGGCCATCCGATTGGGGGAGTATGACATAAGATTTAAAAGCAAAAGAGCTATGAAGGCTCAAGTTCTGGCGGACTTTGTGGTTGAATTCGCGGGGCTGGAGCTCGCCAAAGAAATCAAAACTGAAAAGTGGGAAATCTTGGTGGATGGTGCATCTTCTCACGAAGGAGCCGGAGTCGGCATGTATATTCGAGGCCTCGGAAAAATCAGATTTTCCTACCCGACAAAGCTAGCCTTCCCCGTAACCAACAACGCGGTAGAATATGAGGCAGTTATCAAAAGGCTAGAGTTAGCCCGAGAGATAGCACCAGATCAATTATTGCTCAAAAGCGACTCAAGGCTAGTCGCAAACCAGATTAATAGAATTTTTGAAATAAAAGACGTAGAAATGGCAAAGTAGCTCTCAAAGGTAAGACATCTTATAGAGATACTAGAGTCAAAAGGAGTAACCTAGAAAGTTGAACATATTCCTAGGAAAGAAAATGAGCGGGCTGATGAATTAGCCAAGGCGGCTTCAAGAAAAGAAGAATGGAAAAATCTCACATGCCCGTATGAAGTAATCAACCACCCAAATAATGAAATGGAGGTGAGCTTATTAATTGAGCAGCGAGATCTTGGGTGGATAAAGGCCATCTATGATTACCTGGCCGCGAACAAACTACCTGAGGATAAAATTGAGGCTTCCAAAACTGTAAGGAAAGCTATGCAGTTTTCTTTACTAAATGGAGAGCTTTACAGAAAATCGTATTCAGATACCTGGAAAAAATGCATAACGACTCAAGAAGGCGTAAAAATAATACACGAACTTCATGAAGGAGACTGCGGCTCCCACCAAGCGGCTGCAACATTGGTTAGAAGGGCTAACCTTGCTGGGTTTTGATTGGGAATCTATGAACCTGGATGTAGAGACGTAAGTCAAGTCATGCCATCAATGTTAAATCCATGCACAAAAATCTCATATCCCTCGTGCAGTATAGCTAACCTTACTGATCGCCTGGCCCTTTGCAACATGGGGAATTGACATTGCGGGACCTCTTCCTGAAGCAAGCGGGCAAAGAAAATGGATCCTCATAGCCATTGACCACTTCACCAAATGGGTTGAGGCAGCTGCTCTTAGCAGTATCACTCCAGAATGAGTGCTGGATTTCATCAAAAAGAACATCATTATGTGATTCGGAGTACTATACCGAATCATATCAGACAATGGTACTCAATTCACATCCAACAAGTTCCAAGATTTTTGCAAAGAATTAAAGATTGAGACCCACTTCAGCTTAGTCGCTCACCTTCAAACTAATGGCTAGACGGAAATTACAAATAAAACACTTGGTCAAGGAATCAAGTAAAGGGTGTTGGAAAAAAAGGGAGTCTGACCGGATGAGTTGATTAATGTGCTATGGGCATACTGAACGACCCCGTGCACATCTACCGAAGAAACACCTTTTTTAATGGTATATGGGATTGAGGCGGTTCTACCTATCGAAATCAGTCCTCCATCAGACCGAGTGGCCTACTACACAGAGAAAGAGAACGACATCAACATGCGATATCATCTTGACAATTTACAAGAGAAGTGGGAGAGGGAGTGCATCCTTATAGCCGCTTACAAAGCCAGGATCGCCAAATACCATGATAAGAAGGTCAGAGAAATCCGCCCCCAAGAAGGCGACCTGGTCCTTAAAGACGCAACCGCCTCACAGGTGCGAGAAGGAAAAGGCAAGCTGGGGGTGAACTGGGAAGGCCCCTATAAAGTTTCACAAGTCATCGGACCAGCAACATACAAGTTACAGACTGTGGAAGGAAAAGAGGTTCCAAGAACGTGGAATATAGCAAAGCTGAGGCCATATTACGTTTGTAACGACTCTTAGAGGGATTCAGGCGGTCGTACTCTTTTCCTTTATAGGCTTTTTCCTAATGGGTTTTGTCCTAAAGGTTTTTAACCAGGCGGCCCACCCTTAGAAGAGATAGTTGATCGAATGCGTAGAATTCCTGGATGTACTTTTTTATCGTTCAATAAAAATTTATTAATTTCAAAACGTGCACATTTAAGTACTGATCATACTTTGAGATTGCACAAACAATTAAATAAAAGCGCTTAAAACACTCAGGTGGCCAAAATGCATAAGACCTAAAAAACCTTAAAATGGCAAACATATGGCTATTAAGGCGGCTCAAACGTATAAGACCTAAAAAAACCTTAAAATGGAAAAAGTATTTAAGGCTATTGGGGCAGTATAAATGCATAAGACCTAAATACCTTAAAATGGCAAACATAAAGCCATTGAGGCGGCTTGAACGCATAAGTCCTAAATACCTTAAAATGGCAAAATCATTTAAGGCCATTGAGGCTGCTTAAATGCATAAGACCTATATACCTTAAAACAGCAAGCATAAGGCCATTGAAGCGGCTCAAACGCATAACACCTAAATATCTTAAATGGCAAAATGCTGAATTAAGACGGCTCAAAATGCACAAAACTTCACTAAGGCATGTACAAAAGATATACAACAACGCTCAAGATGGAAAGAAAATTATATCATTAATAAGGGAAATGAAGCCCAAATATTCTTACAAAATGTTCAAAAGAAAAGGCTAACAATATCCTACGCTTCGGGGCGGGATGACTCGGCATCATCTCCTTTTTCCAGCTCCTCCACTGACTCATCCAAAGCTGTCTCCTTGTCAAGCTCATTTGGATACTTCACTCCCATCAAAAGATCCTTGGGAAGGTCCAAATAGCGAGCCCGACAAGCTTAAAAAACAACGCGGCCATATTCGCGGCCATCTATTACGATGTTGAGCATCACTTGGCTATAATCCGAAACAACCTTAGGAACCTCCACCTCATATTTTGAGACGGTGGTCTGCAATATATCCCTGGATAAAGTCATCTCCTCCGCCTTCATTTGGGACTCCTCTACCTTCTTGTTGGCCTCCTCCAGCTACCGACCCAATTCAATCTTGGCCGCCTCAAGTTCTGTGACCTTCTTGTTGACCTTTTCTAACTCGAGCTCATGATTCCACCCCAGTAGCAGCATGTCCCGGCTCTTCTGTGTCATTTCAGCCACTCGAGAAGCCATCTGAAATACCGACGTGTTATAAAGGAGGAAGGGGAAAATAATAACATGAAGGAAAATGAAATATAAAGCAGAACAAGGAGGAAAGTACCTCGGCAGACATCATGAACAGAGTCTTAGATGACTGGAGTAGATTCTCAGCTTCCAAATCATTCTTCTCTGAAGAGAGGGGCAAGATTATCCTCAACACATTCCGAATTGAAGCAGTGTAAATTGAGGGATTGCCCTCACCCGCGAAGGAAAGAAGATCCGCTTGAAGAGATTTAGGGCTAACCCGCTTGGAGGAGCCCATAGGAATTCCAAATTGGTGCTCTAAAATAAAGAGAACTTAAAATACTAAACGAAAAATAAAAAGGAATAATTAATTCTTACCGGCTGGAGGGTTATCTCTTCAGCTGCAGAAGAATGAGGCGGGTCAGCAACGGGCTCAGGAACTTCCTAGGCCGCCTGAACCTTGCGCGTCCTTTTACGCTTGTTGGGATCTCCGCCTCGTATACCGGGAACTGCATTCACAAGTCCAGGCTCCACTAGTGAGTAGAACGTTTGGTACCCTTCGATCCTTTGGCAGCTTGTTGCACAAGTTCGCCAGTCGAGGGAAAGTTAAACACTGAAAAGAAAGGAAAATAAGTAAATACCTGGGAAAACTTCGGGCACAAAGTGATAAATTGGATCCGGCTGGCCCGGCTCAATAATTCTAATATTCTTCGCCATTACCCAGCTAATGTTCTGGCATGGCCACATCCCCTTCTTAAGGGTCTTAAAAGACTCTACTCTACTATCTGAGTCGTAAAAATTACAACACAAGATGGGAGAAAGATTCCACTCGATCGAAAACCTGGGGTAGCAGTCCTCTTGTTTAATAAAAATAAAATAGCTCTTGAAGTGCTTCACTACATCCACTTTGTTAGTAAATCTGTAGAAGCCACCTCGATGAGCAAAATGATATAAATCTTCACTTGCGGCCTTCCTTAGTGTAGTAATCCGCCCAAAGAACTTAGCGTCGAAATGCATCTCTAAACCAGTGCAGATAAGGTAATGCCCCACTAAGTCTATCCAAGCATTGGGATGAAGCTAAGACGGACTAAGGCGAAAAGCTCTCAAAACTTCAATTAAGCCCTCTAGAAGTGGATAAACGAAGCCCGACCAAATCTGGTCTATATAAATACCAAAATACTCCTCAAGCGGGTGAGCGATTCATTGTTCTTTGGATGGAAGCATCACTTCACACTCTCCAAGCCAAGGGAAAACCTCCTTCTCAAACTCAAAGTCCACTGAATCTTGAACCGACTCGATCATCTCAACAGGAGGAGTTCTATTTACTATTTCCCTAATTCTTCCTTATCCCCTAGACCTTGCTTTAGAACGTGTAGCCATATGCCGCCTCATGGGGTGAGCCGCGCTCCTCTTCATCCTTGGCACGCGGGATGAGACCCCAAGGGATTTTTTAGGCGGCACTGGGGGAAACAGGCCCATCTCCTCGTCTATCTTAGCCCAGGCCGAGGTAGAAGAAAATTAGGAGGAAGAGACGGACTCATTGCGAGACGCTCGATTCTCACCAGGCTCAGACATGGCTTCTGTTGGTGGGATTCCCTGGAGTTTGAGACGTAATCAGTATAATCTATGTTCAAATGTTTGAAGTACTTGGAGTTAACCTCAGCTAATTCCCTATCAAATTGGTTACTAGTGGTCGAGGCGGAATCAGTCATTAACACCTAATAAAAACCTAAACAATTAGGAATCCTAAGTTGTCTCAAGGCGGTATAAATAACATTTAAATTACCTACGTTGGTATTTCATATCTAGATGGCAAGGAAAGTGAACAAACAACATTCATATCGATTGAATAAAAATCTTAGATCTAGCAAACGATCTACGCAGGAACAAGTAATTCTGGAAAAATAGAAAACACATGTTGTTCTGGGAAAATAAGATACAAAACACAAAATCATTTCTCGATGAATGGGTCAAGACATCAGTAGGCAAACAAAATGGAAATCAACGACTAAAAATCTGAAGAATAGAAGAGGAACTATGTGAGGAACTAAGATACCATAATCTTCGCAGAAAAGAAAACAACAACAAATCACAGTAAACCGACGGTAAAAGCAGAGCAGGAGTGTAGGAGCTTACTTGTACAGAGAAGGCGCTTGATTAGAGAAGCTTGAGGAAAGAAAGGGTGACTGATGGAGAAGAGTTGTAGAAAATCGCTGGAGAAGAAGAACTGCGGAAATGATAAAAGGAGAAAATGGTACCCTTATATAGGGTTGAAAGGATATCTGAGGGGACGTTTTCCCCTGAAGGACACGTGGCGCGCTGTCTGCCTCACATTTGATATTTGAAAAGACATGAATTATTCACATTGGCGTTCAAGACACGTATGCCCTAGACACGTGTCTCTGATGATAAATTCGCCTGGACCAGGAGGATCCCAAACATAAGCTCTTGAAGAAGCTCCCACATTGATGGGAGGACTTCTGTTAACAAATACAAATAATGACAAGCGCGTACAAGCCACGCGAGATTCCCAGGTAGATTACGTCCGCCTGGAATAGAGAGATTTAATAGTGAGGCTAGAAATGTTCCTACCAATCCAGACGATTCCCATCCGACTCGAGGGTAAAACTCTGTTGTTCATCCAAGTAGATCGGATCCGCCCCAAATTAGGAAAGAATCAAGTTTTCCCTCAATCTCAGAGGAACGTGCAGGCGGTCACCAAGCTGAGTCGGCTTGTCCACCATGGAGTCCAATTAAGAGTCTAAGACCTCAAAAGAGACATCAATAATTGGAACTCCCAATTCAGATAAGCTTTATCTTATCAACAAGATAAAGATTCACTCAAGCTAGAACTCTGGTTGATTCACACTTTTGGATCAGACCAGAAGACGTTCATGGAGTATAAAAAGATCCTTTGGATCACCACGCAGAGGTACGTAAAAAACACACAAAAACTCTCTGCCTCCTCTCTTAAATCCGATCTAACTTAAGCATCGGAGAGGCTACGCCGATCACACCGCTAGTTACCCATAGCGACGTTTGTTGTTTTGTAGAAACCCTCAAACCACATAGGAGAGAAGCGGTAGGAGTTGATTTCAGTCAGAGAGTTAGCGCGTGGAATCACTTTCCAAGCTAATTTAACACTAGCATTAACCAATAACCAGTTTTTTAAAAAGCGCTAGGTGCTAGTCGGGTGGCCGAAGGTGAATCGGGGCCTAGGCGGGGATTAATCGGGGCCTAGGCGGACTTAGGGACTAGTCAGTAGAGTTTAGACGCTAGGCATAGCCAGGCGGCGACCCTCAAAATAGCGCCTAGGTGGGGCCTAGGCGAACCTAGGCGAGGATTTTTAAAACAGTGCCAATAACTGGTTAGGCAGTAAGTATCCTTAAAGCTAAGGTCAAATTTCATATCAATATAGATAGAAGATTAGTCCCTAAGTATAACAAAACATCACATTTCCCTTAAATCATGTGTTTCATTCAATGTTTACCATAAAAAGTACATTCTATGATTGCAACTTATGCAAAATCACACCTTTTGTAAATTTGAAGTAATAAGAATATTATAATAAAAAATTCCAAAAAATTGAAAATCATGTAGGTACCTCCAAACCAATCAAAGGATCTTCGTCAGTAGCTGACTTGGATGTGCTTTCAATATTGACGTACCTTTTTCCTTTGCCTCCTCATCAGGAATGAGGAACTTGCTCTACGTCAAACAATAAAATCAAGGTATTTTTTATTCTGCCTCTTACTATGTTGCAGTCAATCTTTAAAATATAACTGAAACTTAGAAATTATAAAAACATTTCAAGCCCCTAAGGTTAAGAAAGGGGACACATATTAGTATAACAATAGTAAAAGTAGTGCTACAAACTAGGGGTAAAATGAGTTCAACAAATGGTTTTCACTCCAGATGTAAGATGCATAAGTATTAAGTGGAACAAGCTGCATTATATAGAGATAAATCACAACACACAAACACAATGAGAAATGATAGTTGATACCTACTTATAGTGGGACTAAATAGAGCAAAAAGTTCATTACATTGCACATAATTAGGAAAAATACGAAACAGCGGACATGCCTAAGAAAAAAAAGTTGCCAATGTCACAAAAAATTTTGCATCATATTGTCTCTGGAGTCACCCTTTGACACAGAATTCTAAAATAAGAATGTAATTTTCTTTCTTCTATAGACAATTACCCTATACCTCTGTCAGTGCATTCTACCGCTAAGTTCAAATTGTAGTATAAGTAGAAACTCAAAAGGCAGAAAAAGAACAAATGCATATTATTATTGAAAACAGATTCAAGAATTTTATTAATATTCTACTTATTAATGAAAATATAAGTGAACATTCATTTGAACTCAATAATTCAAGTACGCAACTATCCACCCACATTAAATGCTTCATTCCATCAGGTACGTTTTTCCATGTATCATAAATTATTCTAGGCTTATTCCTCCCAAGTTTGCCATAATAATTAGCCCACGATGCAAAATATGGTCCTGTAGGAGTGTCTCCGTCCCAATCCAGAACTCCAAAATTTAGTAGTTGATTCGCCTTTGCCCTTGGAAGGACCTCTCTTCCTCTTACCTATCGTAGTGGACTGTGTACCAGCTGAATTTGACATTATTTACCTGCGTAATATGTAACAAAAATAATCATAATCCCTTTCGTAACTATATCAATTTCGCAACTTGATCAAAAAATAATCAAGTCTGCCACAATAATCAGTCTCATTATTTATGTACTCTATCAATTTTGAAACTGTATCTTGGTATTTAATTCTTAATAGAACACAAAAAAAAATTAAATTAAAAATGCAAGTCCAAAATGTGACAAAGAACACAAATAAAGAAGAAAGTTCAGAATCAAGAAGTTATTGTGATGTACAATTGTAATAATTCAAATGTGCAGCTCTATTTAGTCAACAGAAATACAAAATAGGTCATCTGCCTAGTTTATAATCCAAATACACGTTCTAGGTCACTAAAAATCAATGTTTCTCTCCAATACGACAAATAAGACTGACATAGAGAAAGAGAATGGTGAAAACTAGGGTTTAGGAGGAGAAACTGACCTAACAATCCGTAATTGACGGCAGTGAAGTAGAGTTTCTGCCCTAAATAGACGAGCAAGCGACGGTGAAGCTACAACATAAGTGGAGCAGCCATGTTGATATCGGAGTAAAGGAGAAGCACATTGAAGTGTGGGTGATGAAATCGAAGTGGAGAAGAAAAGGAGAAGCAAATTGCAATGCCAATTGAATGATGAAATTGAAGAGTTGCTAGCATAAATTCAAAGTTGGGAAAATTAAAGAGCTGCTAGCTGGAAGTAGGGAAAATAACCCAGATATAGGCTTTTCAACCGAGCCTGGTTCAATTAATTTTACCCGACAATTTCCTCGGTTATATGAATGACTGAGAGGACTTTGAAAGTTATGATTTTTTTCCTCGGTTATATGTATAACCGAGGAAATTTGTCTAGTATTTGACGGACTTTAACCTACATGGCCTCGGTTATATTAATAACCGAGATCATGAATCCCAACTTGCCTTGGTTATTCTAATAACCGATGGCATGTTAGCGAGGCCATAGGCCCTTTCTCCACTAGTTCAGGAAGACTATTTCCCTTCTTGCTCTCCAACAGTTTTTCTTCAACAAAAATTCTTAAAAAGGAACTTGTTGTAACAGCATAACAAATTTCAAATAACGAGTTCCCAAAAGTATTTACAAGGTTTAAATACCTTTTCGGGTCCTTTTTCTAATAACTCCAATGTTATTTTGGTGTCAGGTTTATTGAAATTGTTATTTAGTGTATGATGCACTTTTTACGTATTTGTTTGACGTATTCAATATTTGCCTTTTTGTTTCATGACCTATTTAATTTTTGTATATGAAAAATTCATCTTAAAAAACAAAAAACTGAAATGTATTTATCGTCATTTAGAAAATGAATATAATTTTGTTAACTATGCATATAATTTGTGACTGTAAATTATATGTTAGTTATCATACAAAAATTTGATACGTCGAAACTAAATTGGCAAAAATTAAATACATCAGGTACCAAATAGGCAATTCCTATAAGTTAGACATCAAAAGAACATTTGAGTTATATAACATAATCCAAAATGGTACATAAGTTGTATTTACAAAGACATGTAAGCATTCCTACACCACATCAAAAGGTACCCAAATTAATATAAGAAATATTTTATGCTCATAGCTATGTGAATTGAAGTGGAGTGGACTGAATTGAAGTGAGCTGACATGAAATGAATTAAACTTATATCAATGTAATTTTTAAATACGCATAACTAAATTGAGATGAATTGATTTAATTGAACATGTTTATAGTCAAGTAATTTGTGATTCCAACGCACACTCTTACGTCCAAATCTTTTTGTACCGTAATTATCACCGGATATTCCAACATCAATATTGTCCACAACTTTTTCACGTGGCTCTAATATCACATAACATCATGTATAACTCAAAAAAACCCAATGGAATCAGACCCACATCAGAGCATGTCACAGTCTTCTACCTATTTATTTTCGAAAAATAAATTTACAAATGCGCTTACATTAAATATAAAGAAAAACTCTATCATGTTACTTGAACATGTAACATCTCTTAGGCCCTGTTCTCTTCAACTTCTGAAACCTGAACTGAACTGAACTTAACTTAACTGAACTTAACTCAACTGAACTTAATTGAACTGAACTTAATGGACCTGAACTGAATTTAACTGAACTTAACTTAACTTAACTGAACTGAACTGAACTTAATGAACCTGAACTTAATTGAACTTAATAATAAATAAATTAATTATTAAAATAATAGTAAAACCCAATAAATATAAAAATAAATAAATTATTAATAATCATTACAAATAATATTATTAAAACTACCAATATAAAATAATTAATAAAATAATTTTAATACCATTAATAATAAAAATTGTTATAATACGTAAATTCATTTAATTAAAATTGTGTTATTCAAATAATAATTATTGTTATAATTACACGTGACGTAATAATAATTATTATTATATATTGTAGTTTGGATTCAAATTATCATTTATTATTGGATTACAAAAATGTAATGGCTGTTTTAATTAATAAATATTTTTATTTTATCATCACATGTCACATTTTCTAACTAATTAATACTGTGATTATAATTAAAAATATTATTATATTATAATTACATTAATACTATTATTATATCAATAACACTAGTAATTATCACTATTTAAAAATTATTTTTACTATATTTATAATCAATATTAACTACATTAAATAATAATTATTTTTCTATATTAATCATTATTAAAATTAAAATTTATGGACCTGAACTGAACTTAATAGATCTGAATTGAATTGAACTTAACCAAATTGAAGGTGAAGAGAACAGTGCCTAATATCCAAAATTTTATAGATTTTTATTTTCATTTTCAAGAATAAATATCACTCTGAAAATGACTCCAATATAAAATAATAATAATAAATAATAATAATAATAAAACGAAATGCAAATAGAAAGGGAATTAAAAGGGCTTTTCTTTTTCACTGAAAACTTTTTGTATTAGAATTTCCTTCCGTGGTTTTTGAATAACAATTGAGCATATACAAAAAACGATATTCTACAAAACGTTGCTAAATTTACTAATGTTATGACCTTACAATAAAACGAAATATAGGATTAACAGATTAAGAGAAATAAATATAAAGATTGCTTATTTAATCTCAAAAAATGATATTAAAAAAGAGAAACTTTTGAAAAAAAGGAGGTTAGAAGAACCTAATTAGATTTTTCCCACCAAGTGATACACTGATCAATTTCATCATTAATCCAACTATGGTAAGCAATTTTTCCATTTCATATTTTTGGGGAAAAACTGTTATTTGATCAAATATTTATAATAATATACATTCCCGGAATATAGTCCAAATAAATAATATTCGTTACAAAATCTGTATTTTGTGTTGTGTTAAACTTGGATCCAGTGATGAAATAGTATCCAAACCTATAACATATCTGGATCCGTGTTATGGAATCCATTCCATAAGTTGGAAGTACGTCTTGTCCATAAGTTTGAGGACGAAGTGAATGTGCTGGTGGAGGGAGTAGTGGTGATGGCGGCGAAGAAAGGAGGTGGTGGTGGTAGTGGTGGTTGTGATGGAGATAATACGATAGAGGAAGTGATGGATGTGTAGGTATGCGTGGAAGAAATGATAGTGCTGAAAGTAAAGGAAGTGGCGGTGTCCGGGGTGGAGGTAGTGGTGGTGATGGTGACGATAGCGGGATGGATATAGTGATGGATATGTTGGTGTGGGAGGAAGAAGTGAAGGTGGTAATAGTGGAGGAGGTGAAGTAGGAAAGTAAGGGAAAATGATTTCCTATTTTTTTTTTCGGAAAACATTTTTCATTATTTACAAAACATTTTCATGTTGACTTACATAATATTTTCATTTGACTTATTTTCCAAATCAAATAAACACAGGAAAATTCAAAAAATATTTTCTTGGAAACAAACGAGCCCATAGTTTTCTTTTCCCAAATTGAGGTGTTTTGAAGGGTTGGGGATGTAAAATTACAATTTTAACCATATTATTTTA
>CATIWQ010315760.1:0-14389 GCA_949673415.1 Euphorbia schlechtendalii | reverse complement strand
TGTAAATTTTGCATGTTGTAGTTGATTTAACCTTAATAAGAATTGAATTAGGAATATCTAGCCTTATATTATTATTTAAAACTCTTAAAAATGGATGTAAAAAACATAATTATGCAAAATTAACCCCCTTAAGATAGAAGTATCCGTGAGGCGCGCCTAGGCGCTCTGAGGCGCCCCTGTGAGGCGCTCTTGAGGCGCGCCTGTTGGACACCACCCCGCCTGTGCTACGCCGAGGCACCAAGGGTGGCGCCCTACGTCAGGCGCGCCTTTAACAACTATGTCATAGAATTGGTTAAGATATTGTTACCTTTTTCAGGTGAAGTAAGATATTGTTACCTTAAATCTTTTATTCTGATTCCATAATTGTATTAAAATAATAAGGTAACTATATCACAAATAATGAAAATATTTTATTATGTTTCATTGCATTTAGAAGTTGAGAAGGTAAATATCAAAATCCATTGTTCTATTTCCAAAACTGTACAAGTAACTGTAAGCAGCATCAAAATTAATGAAAATTTGTATTTGCTTACTGAATTTTCATTTTTGGAATGCTAATAAATATCTTAAGCAAGCCAAATATGTTTCTTAATTAATCACACTCCGTTTATTTTTTTTCCTTTTTTTGTAAATTAATTACCACTTTCTGAAGGTATTACCATAACATTACATCAAATACTCTGGTGGTATTGGAGTCAATAGCTAAACATAAGGTGAAGACGTTGATTTATTCGAGTACTTGCGCAACATATGGCGAGCCTGATAAGATGCCTATCACTGAAGATACTCCACAGGTCAAAGTTGTAACCTTGATTAAAATTTGTTCAAGTTTTTTTTTATTTTACTTTCCATCTTTAACTGTATAAAGCTTTCATCTTTCCTTCGTTTCAGGCTCCGATCAACCCGTATGGAAAAGCTAAGAAAATGGCAGAAGATATTATACTGGACTTCTCCAAAAACTCTGACTTGGCAGTTATGATACTGAGGTGGTGCTTGTTTTACTCGTTTAAAGCGTTTCTTGATGTTTTGTTTGAATTCGATTGTACTGGATTATTGACTGACCAGTGATTTGATTGGCATTGGTTTCAGATATTTCAATGTGATTGGTTCAGACCCAGATGGAAGACTGGGGGAGGCACCTAGACCCGAACTGCGTGAGCAAGGACGAATTTCTGGTGCGTGTTTCGACGCGGCTCGTGGTATTATTCCTGGCCTCAAGGTATGGTTTTATATGCTTGCACAGTTTTTTTCCCTCTTGTTTGGAAATTTATGATGACAAATTGCATTTTATATGTTGTTTTTTTGGCTCGGGACCCTCCTGAAAACTTGTCCCTGAACGTCCATTTATCCATGAACTTGCAAAAAGTGCACCAGTTTGCCCCCCTCGATTCCACGTGTCATTTTCTGGTTGGTTTGACTTTTTAAAGATGTTTTTTCTCTCCCCAACCAGAAGCTGACATTTGGTGCACTTTTTGCAAGTTCAGGGGGTTTAATGGAACTTTTGAAAGTTCAGGGGTCTCAATGCATTAGGCCTTGTGTTTTTTATATTCTTTTATAGCTTTTCCCCCTCATGTTTGAAAATTTTTAATGACAAATTGCATTTTATATGTTTTTTTGGTTGAATGCATCGGGACCCCTTAAACTTGTCCTTAAACGCCCGTTTACCCATGAACTTGCAAAAGGTGCACCACTTTGCCCCCTCGACTCCACGTGTCAGATTCTGATTGGTTTAATTTTTCAAAGATGTCATTTCCCCCTCCCAACTAGAAGCTGGCATGTGGCAATGAGGGGGAGGGACAAACTGGTGCACTTTTTGCAAGTTCAGGGCTTTATTTGGATCTTTTGAATGTTCAGGCCTCAAGGGGTATCGATGCATTAGGCCTTGATTTTTTTCCTGAATCCAATTTGTCTTGGTTGCAGGTTAAAGGGACAGACTACAAGACGCGCGATGGCACTTGTGTACGAGATTATATCGACGTCACCGATCTAGTCGACGCTCACGTCAAAGCTCTCGAGAAGGCCGTGCCCGGCAAAGTAGGCATCTACAATGTTGGCACCGGACAAGGTAATGCAAATCGATCTTCATTTCGCCATTATTTGTCGATGCGGTAACTAACTCCCAAGTCAAAAAAAAAAAAAAATTTAACTCCGAAGTCCTAACAAAAATCGGTTCCGTCAGGAAAATCGGTCAAGGAATTCGTGGAGGCATGCAAGAAGGCAACCGGTGTGGACATCAAAGTTGACTTCTTGCCCCGAAGACCAGGCGATTATGCTGAGGTTTTTAGCGACCCCACGAAAATCAGGCTGGAGCTGAACTGGACAGCTCAGCACACCGATCTTCAGAAGAGCTTGGGGATTGCGTGGAGATGGCAAAAGGCGCATCGAGACGGGTATGGATCGCCTCTTGTGATGGCTTCTTGAATGATTGAGAGAGATTGAGAAGAGCATTGAATTTAATAGTAGTGCTAATTCATTAGAAGGAAGAAAGTATGATTTCTTTCTTTCAGTGTCTAATCAATATATAGTAGGGGTGTAGCCAATATTCGTTATATGTATTGATACTTGGTATAAGCTCAATAATATATGATGCCCAATTTTCCTGAGGTGCAGTTTTCGTTGATATTTTCTTTTGACTTCTTTTCGTTTCATGTCGGAAACTTGATAAAATCAACTAGTGCATCCGGGAGCCTAAGCGGGGATTAAGCGGATTGATGTTTTAAATTATTTAATATTTTATTAATGAATTAGCATAATAAACTTAACTAACATAGTTTTAAAAATTCTAGTATCATTTTTCTAAGTTTTGACAATACTATTTTAAACTTTTGCAGTACCTTTCTAAGTTTTGACAATACTATTCTGAGTTTTGACAACACTAACGGTGTTTTAAAAAACCCTGCCTAGGCATTACCTTGACCGCCTTTAAAACCGAGGATAAAATAGGCAAGACATTTTCCAATTAACATAAAGATAACAGAAGATACTGGAACTGAATGGAACATTTATGATTTGGATCCTAGTGTTTTGACATTTTCAGCTTTTAATAAGTTAGGTTTGGTGGCCTAACTTTGATTTTGTCTACTTTTTGGATCACCCAAATTTGATTTCTTCAACTTTTTTTGGACCACCACATTTTCCATCTTAATCGAATGCAATTTATTACATAAATATTAAGCAAAACTCAAAAGGAATAATAATATTAGTATATATATATATACATATACACCAAACTTATTTTAACTTGTGTCTTCCCATTTCCAAGAGAAGAAAAATGGTTTTTTATTACTCATTAATGGCAGGGGTGAGGTTGAGAATGATGGAAGAATAACTTAGCATAGGGTATGAGTTGGCTTCGAGGAAATGGGCGTACTGCTTGATGGCGATTTCTCTTTCGGGGAGGTCGCTCGATAGGAAATCGAACGGTGCAGATTTTCCGGTGTCCACCAATGGCTCCCATCTGTAACCTGGCCGTTCTGGCAATGAGATGGTAACGGGCAAATGACTTGTATTGAACCCTATGTATATCTCTCCCTTAACCGAGTCGATCTGGTACATGATTGAAACGAACGTGTATTAGCTGTGTTGCGTCACCGAAAACAAGTATGAACAAATACTGTGCGAGATACAGGCACTAAGGCCATGTTCTCTTGGACTACAAATTAATTCAGTTCAGTTATACAAATTAATACCGCATGAACAATTACAGATTTACATTGAAATAAGTTCAGTTCAGAGCGTACCAGAGTAAAGCCAACAAAACGGCTTGTTTTGGACCAATCAGGCATTGCAGGAGTATGACCGTGCCATTGTAATCGTTCTGCTGTTGGGAAGTCATTCAAACCAAGGGACTCGCATTCACTGCAATATGACAGATTGACATAAGGGAATCGTGTAGGTATAGTCAATTTCCCCATTTGGTCATTGTGTTCTGTAAATAGTTACCTTTTGGTCCTTGTATTATACATTTATTACCCATTTGGTCATCGTGGTATGTAATTAACTAACTTTTTGGACCCTATGTGGTAAAAACTACATTATATGTACTAAAGGGGCCAAAAAGGTAAGAAATTGAATAGCGGAGGGTCCGATTGGGTAACATGTATAGTTGAGGGAGCAAATGGGCAAACGAATCATACCAACGGGCCCAAAATGGTCTTTATGCCATGAAGGTTTTGAATGCTTACCTGCGGAATTTGGTCATCAGGCAGCAAAACCGATAGAAATCTGATGCAGATTCTTCCTTCTTATCCCACCTGAAGTAGTTGATCTGCATCATGTTACTTAATAAGCAAATAAAGTGACGTCATTTATGATGTAGATGTAGAGTAGTAGCAGGGTGAAGAAGATCACATAGTTATCATGGCAATATGTATTGTTGTTTCCCCCTTTTGTGTGACCGTATTCATCGCCCATATATATCATCGGAACACCCTGCTCAGATAAAACATCTCTGTCAGTCTGTGTGCTATTATAGTTTATAGGGGCATAAATACCCTTTTTAGCCCCCCGAAAAATCCGCTGACCACCCTTTTACCACCGATCTTTTGATTTGGTCTTTAACCCCTCACCGATACTTTAAGTCTAAATTACATTGAAATTGGCGAAGAGGAGCAATTACGACAAAAATAATAATAAAAAAAAAGTGGGTCTCAATTCATGGTCTCAATTGAGATAGGACAAGGGCCAAATATGGTCAACTGCAACAAGTCAAGGGCCAAATGTGCCCAATTACAAGTTAGGGGATTAAAAGGCAACAAATAAAGGTCAAAAGGAAAAAGAAAAATGATGAAGAGGTCAAGGAAAAAGAAAAATAAAGCTCTTTTCCGATATATTAGCGGATAACAAATATCGGGATACATCACAGTCATTGTTCGATATTAAAAATGCATGTGATAGTAAATTGAACCTCACCTGAGAAACCATGAGACAAACAAACAAATTCCGCATTTGTCGTTTCCTCAACTTCTTCACTGCAATGCTTGCAAACTCCCCTTCCTAAGTGGCAAAAGTCATAAAAAGACTAACGAGTTAGCCAAAAATAGAAACAAAAAAAAAATAAAGAAAATAATTCCATTAACAATAGCCCACTGCTCAAGGTAGCAATAGCAAGTATCCACAAAACAAACTTTACCTGTCCACAGTTCCAGCTATTGTTGTGATTCTCACCATCATTGTTGTCTTCCCCATTGGCCAAGTTATTTTTGTTGTTATACGTCACTAGATCTGCCAAAGTAAAACCATCATGAGCACATACGAAGTTGATGCTGTTCCATGGTTTCCTTCCTCCTCCCTGTTTTATTCAGAAACCACAATTATTTGTAGCTGTAAGAGATATGGGAAATTACCATGCTTAAATAAATTATCTAGAAGGATTTTATATATGTTACATGAATTCTTAGGCAGTAAAACATAGCAATATGTCCAGATGTTATGGTTTTATGGAGCAGATTTCTCTTTTAGAGAGTGCGGCACTGTAAATTAATATGAGTACCTACAAACCTAGTGCATTTTGAATATTTATTTTAATCGAAAAGCAAATAATAAGAAGAAAAAAGAAGTCAAAAAGACAAGTAAACATATAGCAAGGTTCAAAATTATATGTATGTATGTGTGTGTAAACTATAAAGACTTAGCAATAAGTAATACCTGGTATAGATTAGGGCTCCCACATAGAGATTCCGCAAAAGCCCCGGAAAAGCCATCCGTACCCTTGATAAACTGTCTTACAACGTCACGGTACTACGTTGATGAAAAAAGAAAAAGAAAATTAATCAGCTACAGCCTAAAACATGAAGATTATATTTTTTACAATAAGAGATTCTAAAATGGTGTTGTTTAGTTATCCATAATTTTGAGTTTGCATCAAGCCATAGACTGGACGGGTATTTGGTAAAAATATATGATACGAGATCTTCCATTAGTATCCAGGGAAATACTCATAAAGTGCTAATTATGTCAACAAAATGTCGAAACCATAGATTTATAGCACTAGACGAGCTAAGGAAACTAGTTCTCATATCGTTTAGCAAACAAAGCACCATGCACAATATAATAATACAGAGTACCGAGAAACTGAAGGAAACATAAAGATTTATGGAATGACAACAATGCAGTGCATTAAAAATTGAACAATTAGATCCTCTTCCATGGTTTTAACCAGTTTAAAAGAAAATTTGCATACAGTTTTCCATCCTCTATAATAAGGATCCCACATATAAATAAGACAATATAAAATGTATTTATTTTATATTATTACTTGAACATAATTGGTATAGGAAATTTGAATAGTGAATTCACTGTAAATATAGGTTTATTTGACAACACCAGTTGAAATGATAATTATGCAGAACTTTGATCTCTACACTGACCTTCCCATTCCATTCTGACCATATCTGCCAGTGAGGAAAAGAACCAACTTGATACAATCCTCCAGTGTCCCATGCTTCTGCTATGAGCTACTTAACAAAGAAATAACAGATTTAGTTAAATCTAGAATGATAACATACAAACAGATGAATAAAAACGAAATACTGCAACTATGCATTGTACCCTACAAAAAAAAAACTTGAACTTTTGAACATGTGAAATCAAAAGTGAAAAGATATTATATTTGGAACTAATAGTCCCCAACATAGCTACTAGGACCATGAACCAGTGTCACTAGTAAAGCTTTCTAAAATATTTTAGCACATAATAAGAAAATTGGGGAAAACACAAACTGGAAGAATATGATAAAAAGAGGAAATTCAATTAAGTGACCTTTTCTCCAATTCCTTTGTTACTATGATGTTTGGACAGAGTTTCTAAAGTTCTAATGACTAATGGAATTCCATTTAGCAATTATGTAGTTTGTCATTATAAACCAAGGTAGGAAGAAAAATGGTTGCAGACAAAGTTTCACGTTATTAAGACATAAGTTGTCAGCCAAAATAATTAATATATTCCTTTTGTACAACTATTATATAAATCATGCATTAGATCAGGTGCTCTATCGGATTAATTCATACATACAACATGAACGATTAGGCCAAAGTATGAAAACAAGTAGAAAGAATCTAAGGAATATACCTTCACATCATTGAGAATTGGATCATTACTTATCATATCAATCAATGGAGGGCTGCTAAGAGGAGTACCAGTTGTAATTACGTCGCCTTCTATAGAATTCCCAAATACATTCACCGCATCCCAAAGACTACGTAAAGGGAACAGCAGAATAAAAGTAAGAATATAAAAAAATGGCATTAGTAGGAAAATGCTACAAGCGAGCATCAGGGTATTGAAATCATTCTACAACCTACTACTCCTGGTCATAATAGAAGCAAGATCAAAGCGGAAGCCATCAACATGCATTTCTGTTACCCAGTATCTGTAATACAACGCATAAATTCTATCAATAGAATATCAAAAAACGAAAGTTACAATTATAAAAGAAATACTAAAATATGCATAAACCATTAGATGGAATACTGAAATATGCAATTGGATGGAAAGTTATGTATGCTAGGAGTCTTCCTCTATGGCTCTGGTATGAAATAGACCATTTTACTAGGATTATCTAAAAGAACATATATAGCAAGAATTTAGAGCACTTGAAGGGCAAAACTATATTGGGGTTCTACTTTAAATTGATTTATTATTCTCTCAATGAGTTTTGCCCATTCACTGCCTTTTATGCAAATGGTTTAAAGACTACATTGCCTAATCTCTCTTCATTTGGCTAAGTAAAGGATAAATGATATTCAAATAACAAAGAAGTCAAAAAATTCCTATCAAGAATAATGTATGTGCATAATCAAATAACATGCTCTTATTGGTCTTCAATTTATCCTCGTAAACAAAAAATGATTCTTAGCTAACAGATAAGTGACAACATTTTAGATAGAGAAACACAAGCACAAAGTACTCAGAATATAAAATTCATCAAAGAACTACTCAATCCAAAAGCTTAAGTTGGTAAAGGCTCTTAAGTATAGTTTTTAATCTCTAACACATATAACAGTTGAAGACCTTAATAACAACAAAAGACACTCCACAGCCCAAAGCATTGATATATAGAAATTGAAAACTAACACATACTTTTTCTTTTTTTCTTTCCCTTTCAATATTTTATCCATAAATTGGGGGATGGCAGAATCTAAAAACTTTACCTCAAGCAGTCTAATATTAATTGGCGCACAATAGGATGGTTGCAATTGAATGTGTTCCCACAGCCAGAATAATTATAGAATTCTCCCTACAATGACATGAAGTAACAATTAACTTGCTATAATAACACCTATAGATGTCGTAAAAAGAATTGCATAATATATGTATAATCAAATTTCGCAATAAAACTAGCTAAAAATAAATGGTAAGTCGAGCACTGAAAGAACCAAAGCCTTTTGTAAAACAGAGCTGATATACTGGCTATACAGCATATAGAATGACATACAACTTTAAGCAACTCCAAGAACTATACCTTAGGAGCAAGCATGTAATAGACACTGTTATCTACTCCTCTAAAAGACAAGATAGGACCTTTCTCATTTCCTTCAGCTGTGTGATTGAAGACAACATCCATGATCACCTGCTTAAAAGAATATTGTTCGGAAAACTGTAGCGAGATGAAAAAAATGACTTTTAAAACTAGCTATAACCTCGATTCCTCGTTTATGAGCTTCTCTAACGAGAAACTTGAATTCATTAATCGCATCATGGCCACAATTCCGTGTCCCAGCTGAAGAATATCTTGTCATCGGAGAAAAGTAATTGATAGTCGAATATCCCCAGAAATTCAACCTGAAGACAAAGATGAGGTCAGAAAGTAAAAGTTCAAAACTTAGTGATTGCTAAAATATGTTTTTTACATTTACAATGGAACAGGGTTGATATTATATTGTTTGTATTTTCACAGAAAGAACCAGATACACAAAAAATGATATTTTTCTTTTCAAATGCACTGTTCTCACTGAAAGAGAAGAGCTCTGCAAAATCCTAACTGGAGAAAGAGAGAAATCATAACAGAAGATCCAAGATGATTTTAATATATATACTATATCATGATGAGTTTAAAACATCAATTAGAACCTCAGAGTTTACCAGAAGTTTGTGATCAAGCACACAACATTTGCCATGATTCCTACTGACTTAATTCAAAAAAACATACAAGATCTCGGTTGAAATAAACCATAAGTGACAAAGTAAGACAAGGTAATGATATTTTCCGGATCATTTTCGCTGAACATGATTGGATTAGTATGATACCGCCAGCGTTATATCTTATAATCTATAACCTTGAGTTCATGATGAGTCACGTTAAGTACCATGATAAAGAAAATAATAAAACAAAAGACAAGTACATGCTTTATTGAATTAATTTCTTGTCCAAATCCAAACAAAAAAGAAACTAGGTAAACATGAAATTAGCGTTACTTGTAATCACCCATGACAGAATTGTAACTAAAGTACTCCAGCTCATTGAACTCATGGCATGGCATCAGCTCTATGCAATTGACACCAAGTTCCTGAAAGATCAATAACTGCTTGACGACAACATGTGGAATTGCATAGTAGTATAATAAGGAATCAATTAACAGCAGAAGCTACAAAAAATTAGCAACGCCTTATGGAACAAATTGAAAGTTTTAGACGTACCAGGAAGGTGGTTCCTTAGAATTTGAATTCCAATAACAGTTCAATAGTATATGCAACAATTAAGTATAATTTTTATTTAAAATTCTATAGCTCATATCCTTCAATAGCAAACAGACTTCATGTTCACTGCAGACAGGGGAAGATATAATGGAAACCAAGAAATAAAGCCTTAGCCCAAGTGCTAAATAAAGCCATTAATAAACTTAGCTTCCAATTTGTAAAACCAAATGGTCACATTTTCCTTTTCTCTTCAGGTAGTAATATATTGGTATATATAGTGATAGGACATAAAATAAGGCATAAAGACCTTAGGATTTAAAATTACAGTTCCCATCTTCGTATAGCTTCAAAATTAACCCGTGTAAGATGAATAATATAAGCACATAAAAATCACCTTCAAGTGATCAAGCTTTTCCACTGTACCAAGGTATGTCCCAGGAAATTTAGTCCTGCTTGATTCATGTCTTGTAAAGCCTCGAACATGCATCTCATATATCACCAAATCTTTCTGCGGATATTTCAATGGTAAATCCCCTTCCCAGTCAAACTGCAATTACCAAAAGGTCACATTATGTTTGAGCAGTGATCATATATATTAATAATATTAAGAATAAATTGGTATAAGCGCATTGGAATAAGTATAATGAACAATGCTCACTTATATCGGGGTACAATAAGTGTTACTGCAAAAGATGCATAAATCAATAAATTGATCAACAATCAATCAATTTATTAATGACAGCATATATTAAGCTGTTAGTTCACTGATTTAACAACAAGTTGATAAACCGAATCTGAACATTGATAACAACCACCCATCTCATTTTCAATTCTTATTAATACATTGGATTAATTGTATTAAAAATAGAGTTATTAAACAATTTGGCACCTTTCCAGAACCTAACTTGCTTAACAATCAAATCAGATGAAGGATAGTTTTGTAATTCTAAAAAAAAGCATACACATATCATACAAAATGATGAAGATTATCCATTGAGTACCTCATTATGAGCAACAGGTATCATGCCAGCCATTTGTGGCCAACAATCATCATCAGGTCCCAAAACTCCATATTCTCCTCTACTTATAACTGCCTAGAAAATAAACGGAAAATTGGACTTAGCAGATGATAAGCCAAAACAGATGAGTGAAAAGCAAAACACCTGCAAAAATTCAGTGTTTGGAGAGAACAAATTTCAAGGAATTTGTTTCCATAATTATCAAGTTCAGAGAAAAAAAAAGTAAAGAATCACAATTCATGCCAAACTTACATGATTTGGTGCAAACTAATTCATTCAGATATCATTAGTTAACAATCGAGCTTCACTTTTGTGTTACTTTCCTAGTTTTTAACAACTATTCCATTCATTTACTGAAGGCACAAGCTGGATTATATTGCCATCAAATCCAGTCATGGGCAATAAATTAGTAATTCAACAGAATTCCGTTCTGTTCAGGAAAATCAATTCTTTTCTCAAATGGAATTGGTACCAAACAAACACTTAAATTCATTTTCAAAGAAAAATATTGGCGTTTGGGTACAAACTTTTGCATATGGATCCAACACCATCTGAGAGGAATCGTAGTAATGTCCTTCCTCAGGAGAATATTTCCCATCAAATTTGTAGGCATAAAGCATATCTTTAAAATCTCCTCTGAGAAATACATGCCAAATGTCTCCTGTTCTATTCCATACAGGATCAAGAAGGATCTCTTCAGTCACCTTATTCTGCATCAGCTACCAAAAACAGATAAATTTCCGTTTCTATTTTCCTAAATTTGGAGAGAGAGAAAAATCAAAGAACAAAAACTACTAACCTCTGCCAAATCATTGAGAGCAATTAAACAGAGAGAAGCAGAAACAGCATTACGAGAATAGATAGAAAAATTAACTCCATCATCAACAACCTTAGCCCCAAACGGCGCCGGATATCCCTCGGAAACCTCATACCTGAGCGCAGGCTTGTCGACAACAAGTGTAGTCTCCAGCTCAGCTCCTTCATCTCTCCGAACGGCGTTGATCGAGGGAAAAGAACGATTCGCAATGGATGAGTATGTAGGTTTTGGAGAATTGAGCCTGAGAAATTCACCAATGCCGCCGCCGGCCTGCTTCGTCGGAGTAACAAGAGGAAGACAGAGAGGGTTCGAAGGAGATAACTGTTTTAACTCCATGATTAATGAGGCTACGAGCTCATAATTTTCGCCGGCGTTCCGGCAGCCGCGGTGGATTTTGGTTCATACCATCAGCTTGTCATCTCATAATATCATAATATCTGGGGGAGTGGGAGTGTGGACTGTGGACTGAACTGATAGTTTGGAAGTAAGTTCATTGTTTTTTTATATATAATTGATTTTAACTTAATAATACCAACTCGAGTCCCGAAATAATGTATATGTTTTGTGATTAATAATGTATAATATGTATATCAATCCCCTAAATTGCACTATTTAATTAAAATATAAGCTTTTTCTCCAAAATTGAGATTTCGACGTTCTGAGGTTTTGTACTTTAATGAACAGGTACACTACACAATTTCAAATACAAAACTGAATTGTAATTGAGTTTATCGAGAGAACATCGAGTGATGGCCCATTTTCCTATCACATAAGAATTGTTTAGTCATTTTTTAGATTTTACAAACAAAACAAATCTCAAACCATATTTTTTTTAACCTTCAAACCAAATGACTTCGTGTTAGAGTTGTACGGCCATTGATTTGGTTCACTTTGTAAGCTAAAATAATTTCAACTTAAA
This sequence comes from Euphorbia schlechtendalii, assembly GCA_949673415.1. Lineage (NCBI taxonomy): Eukaryota > Viridiplantae > Streptophyta > Magnoliopsida > Malpighiales > Euphorbiaceae > Euphorbia > Euphorbia schlechtendalii. The sequence goes on along the minus strand of CATIWQ010315760.1, from coordinate 1,998 downwards.
TAATTTTCCACTTTACTTTTAAATAATGTAAAAGAATTTTATTATGAAAGAAGATAATATTTCACCTTTTATTGAATAATAGATATATATTATATTCAAAATAATAAATGAAGATAACACTTGCTTTCAATTTTAATTTTACTTTTAGACAAAATGTATCAATTATTACTACAATTCATAGAAAGTACTGACAATGGAAAGGGATATAGTTTCACCTTAAAGTTTTTAAAATATAAATAAATAATATGCATTTCCGAAGGAGATCACTCACTCTAACAGGTGAAGCACATTTACGTGTAAAGCTTTTTTGAAGCACTCTTGTTAATACCATTTAAAATTTATTAAGCCCATTATTGATTGTACTATAAAGTTTAATAGCCCGCTGTTTACTCGTGAGTGATCACAAACATACAAGCCAACCAACTTCTGAAAAATGGAGACAACTGACTGACAAAATCTGTTTAGCAAGTTTTCATGTTGCCACTGCTTAAATTTTCCAGCCTCAAATACACTCAACCTTGGAGAGTTGACTTTATTCTCTTACTAGTGGTCTAGTACCACATCGATAATTTCTCACGAGGCTCAAACTTGTCCGGAAAAAACCTATACCCTTTGAACTTTCAAAGTGACTTTGTGATTCTCACAACTTTCAAAATATGCATCACTAGGCAATTATAAAAATGATACCTTTGAAAAGTCAAACCAACCAAAGACAGACACATGACATTCAAGGAGCAAAGTGATGCACTTTATAAAATTAAGGAAGCTACAGGATCACTTTGAAAGTTCAGAAGGCTGTAGGTTTATTTAGACAAGTTTAGATACATGGATTTGCATTAAGCCATCTCATCATCCTCAACCATGCAATCCCATAACGTGGCTGATGACACTTTAGTCCAGATAAAGTATTTTTGTTTGTTGTTGATGGTAATAAAGGATAATCCATTACATCCAGTATGGAATTCAAAATAAACGAACAAAATTGCTAAACGGATTTTGGGCTCTCAACTCCTCAAGCAATTGTATAATACTAAGACAAACCAAACAAGAACGGCTATAGCTTACGATTGAATGGACAGACAGAGATGGGCATCAAGCAAATGATTGCACCGCTCTTTCAAAGCTATCTTCAGCAGACGAAGAACGCCTAACAAGCATGTGGTCTGGATGTGAGAGCTTCAATTGGCTGAAAACCACGAACACAAGTCATTCATCAAATATAATATCACAATGAACGTACCCGAATTTGTATACATGCACGAAAGAATCAAACCAAATCAATAGCTTTTATGAGCTCAATTATTCCATGCATCAAATCATTAGTTGCCAAGCAGCGGCTTCGTGAAGCCAAACAGATGAATAAATAAAGAACCAATTTTAGTCGAACCCGCATAAATCCCTCTTGTATTTGGCACAAAATGCCAAATGACCCTGTCAACTTAGAGATTACTCAATTTACCCCTAGTACATATAAGAGGCAAAATATATCCACCATTACCGAATGAAGGATTGAACACGTGCATTTCAAACAATACCGAGCGTGTAAGTAAGTCAACTGTCAAGTAGGATTTTGAGGATTGCCACTTTTGCCTAGTTTTTAGCAAGTAAATCGAGCATCTCTAAGTTTGGGGAACATTCGACGTTCAATGCAGATATAGGAGCAAATGAAGTACCCAACCTAAATTTCAATGTTTTAAAAATCGGGCCTAGGCGGATCGGGCGTGTTAGGCGGATAGTGGATCAGGCGGCACCTAGGCGGTCCTAGGCCGCCTAGGCGCCGATTTTTTAATTAAAAAAATTAATATTTTAATAAAAAAAATAACATAAAAAAATAGTGTTTTAAAAATCGAGGCCTAGGCGGGATTTTTTGAAACACAGCAGCGATTTTTTATTATTTTATGTTTTTTACGTTATTATATATTAAACTGAATTGTTAATGTTATCATTTTATTGTATTAGACTATTAGTATTTATATTATAATAATTATTATGTATTAT
>CATIWQ010315759.1:0-12920 GCA_949673415.1 Euphorbia schlechtendalii | reverse complement strand
GAAGAAAAATTAAGTTGACTTGCTTGAAGGATATAAAAATATTGAGAACAAGTGGATTCCCAATGTAAAGTAAAAGCATTAGGCTTATAGTTAAGGGATACGTATATTCAAACTGATAAGAATATGTTATAAGAATATATTCTTTCCATTTGCGAGAATTACATCTATATAAATTATTTCAGCTTTATTAGTTGTATCTTCCTTAAAGTTACATCAAGAAGATGTATGGACCTCTATTCTCAAGGGAGAATTGTCATGAGAGATCTATGTGGAAAAATTAAAAGGATTTGTCATAAAGATTAGAAACACGAGGTTTCTAGAATTGATAAGTCAATTTATAATCTCAAGAGGTTTTAAGGATATGATATTTAGAATGATAAAAGAGAACCATTATGTATATATCATACTAGTAAAACATTGGGTGTCTGGTAACTTCGAGATGTAAGTCATGGAAAAGTCTACATAGGTCCTAGGATCGAGATCTAAATGGATGAGCAAGATAATTAGTATCATTATCTCTGGAATCTTGCATAAAAAGAGTTTGAGAAAGATTCTATATGCAGAATCATGAACTCATAAGTATTCCGATGACTAAGCATATGAATCTTAATGTAAGTATTTATCCTGAAAGTCCTCTCAAATGGGAGGATATGAAAAATGTTCCATATATTGACATTACATATGCTATATTATACTCCAGACCTAATATAACTCATGTTTTATGCATTGAAGTAATATATTAGTTCATTCTGGTACTAGAGCACTAGAAGACCGGTAAAAAAATTATAAAATACTTGTGTACGACCATTGGTTACGCTTTAATGTATTGAACAAGGAAATAGACCTATAAAATACATAGGTGCATATTAGCTATGGCTAAGGCTAGAATTGAGTTTTTCCAGTTATAATAAAAGATTTTGTTTAACAAAAGAGATTATTGAGTCTTCTTATGCTGAGTGCTCTAAACAAAATGTTGACTATTTATGAAGATAGTCAAACATCGATATACTATGTGATAGACCCGAAATATCATAGTAGAAATAATTATATCGATATCAAGTATCTATTTAGTTGTGGACTATATAACACGAGGAGAGGTCAATATGAGGCCTTTATCTACTCATTACATGCTTGTAGATTTGTTTACGAAGTATGTCTCCAAAAGATGTATATGTGAAATATATCAAAGAGTTAAATATGTGTAGATTATTTTTATTCGTTTACCTCATTTATTATACCCTTCAAATCATGATCGATATTTTGTTAATATAAATGAGTTTTCTTCTATGAGAAATGCATGTGTGTATGTTATGTACATATTATTTTTCATTCATGGCATGTCGAACAGAGAAGTAGCCCACTCACATGGGTGTTTACCCTAGTGTTATCACGAGGATACAAACTAGGATGAGATTGATTTTGAACAACTATGTGTAGTATGGGAACCTGTTCAAAATCATGAATCGACTTGTTGAGAAACAAGAAAATCGCATTGTTTAGAACATTGTGCATCGAATCCAAGAAGGAAATGTAAAAACTGTCTAGTTCATATGACAACTGGCCATATTTTGTCTGAAGAGATAAAGGTGATTCATTTATTCAAATAAGGTTAAATGCTAGGTTCCATTATAACTAAAACCTTTATATGGTGTTAGTAGATATGATAAGACATGCGCTCCTTTATAAGGGTAGAAAAGAAAGGACACCATGACACATTATCAAAGTGGAGAGAAATAAGTTCTCGAGATAATGTGTGCTTAGCGACCATGAGATGAGAAGTTTGTACGATGTACAAGGATCTGAACTTCTTTAATGTGATAATCAGCCCATTATAATGTTATTGGATATATTACCCTCAATACTATTGAGTTATCTTGCTAAGTAAGGACTAGTAAGAGATATTTGATCAGTCACCAAGAGATTATGATATGATTTGATCTAGGGGAGATTGGTTGATGATCGAACTAGTTCTGTATAGAATTGACAACTTAAAAGGAAGATTTGGCCAATTAACATTCATCTGAGTTCTGTTAGTTCACTGGCATTGCCTATCTTATATTTGTGATAAGATAGTGAATAATAGATTAAGACTTCCAAGATCCCAAAAGATATGAAAGTGGGTGATTGTTGACCAGTCTAGGGTAAAGCATACGCACAACATATCAATGTGATATTTTATATATTATATATTAACTTATATGGTTAAGTACTAATCAGAATAATCTTGTCAGACCCCAACGGGTGCAATATAGTTTTTGAATTCTAGATGCTAACCTATTTGGTTAAGTACACTCAAGATAGTCTTGATAGACCCTAACAGGTGCAAGACAAAGTGTTCCTAATAGTATTCCGATTGTACAACTTCACAGCATACATAAGATTTGATAACCTTTTACGAAATGTGACCCGTCAAGTGCAAGTGGGAGATGTAGGAAATACCCGGTCTGCCCTTGAGTGGGTCAATTGGGTCAAAGGATCTAATTCAATTTAGTTATTTGGACTAAATTGAAAAGTTATAGAACAAGGAAGTAATTACAAATAATTAAGAGTTAAGGATTTAATGGTAATTAATCAATTTCATTTCATATGAATATAAAATGGATATGTTAATTTCATTAGGAAATTTATTATCAATTTCAATATCATATTTCCAATCAATTCTCTCTTATGGGTTTTCATCTCATGACGAAAAAATCGCAATCGATCATTATCGATCTTCGTCGTTGCAGAAGTTGTGGATACATATTCATACTTCGACAAACCGTGAGATGGATCCAATTCAGCATTTGATGCGGCGTTCTTCAATCTTTGGTATATTGAAAAGGTTAGAATCTAAATTCGTTTCCCATTTTCATTTTCCATTATCTTCAAATATTTTTTCTCAAAATTCATTCTCCCAAAGAGAGGGTCTTACAACAACCAACTCACATGCCCAAACACTTCTTCCAAGCACCACAACCTCCCCACCCACCGTGCCTCCAAATGCTCAACCAATGCTCTACATCACACAGAACCAAAAATTTACTTTGAGAATTTCCCAAACTCTCACTTGACTCGTTAGCTATGAGGGATATTTTGGGCAAGTATGGTGTAAAAGGCTCGGTCTTCATTGCCAAGAAACATAACATGAAAAATCTAAATTTTTGTTTTCTCACAACTGATGGTTCTCTACCCTTGCACGAAGCTTTATACAGTTTGAATTCCATATCAATCGGTAATATTGGTTTATGCCTTCATTAAACATCTTTGTTAGTGGAAATTCTGTGGCATCTTTTCATCTAGTCCAATTTGCTTTGATTAGTACAATATTCGTAAATCAAAGGCAATCACAGCCACAACACCCACAGCCCCATCCTCCTCGTTTGCCTTCGTAGGCCATTTCCAATGACTTGTTCACTAGTTCCTCAAGTCCGTACATTTTCCAAATATGAATTGATTAATCTTATCATCTTAGCAAGTGGATTTAAATGCGAGAACCTCTATGTTATCTTCACAGACAAGAATTTGGGACATTTCAGGAAAAAGCAAAGGGTAAGAATCTTGGATGCTCTGAATGCCAAAGCGGTATGATTTGGGCGAAACTTAATCAAGGTTTTTATGTTCTTCCATAATGTCTTTGTCTTATTAATCATGCAATATTTGTGGGGGCATGCATAACATAGCGAAATTGTGTTTTATTCCCTCGATCTTCAGAATGTTTAACTTGTCGTTTGTGGTTCTTTTGGAAACAAAGCCAACAAATGTTTCAGCTATTTCAGTTCACCAATTATGGGGTCACAATGATTTTCTTTACTATTATATTATGTTGCAAGGATTATTGGGAAGAATTTTTGTCACTTGGAACTCAGTAGAGATTATAGGTTGTGTTATATCTTCATCTCAGCATTGGATTTTAGTGCATTTCACATCATCCACCTTGGACATTCACATGATGGCTATTTACACGCCCATGGACAGCCTTGAGCGTAGTGAGTTATGGCTTGAGCTTATTTTGATTATTCAACAATATCCACTTATGCTTGTATGTAGGGATTTCAACAAAGTATTACATGCTTTCGAAAGGTCTAGTGGCTCTTTATCTAGTTCGATTACCTATTTTCAAGAGTTTGTAAATGATAGCAAGCTTTTTGATATCCCATTACAAGGGCGTGATTATACTTAGCATAATAGAGTATCTTAACCACGAATTGATAGAGTTTTAGCTTCATGGGGGATTTTGGATCTTTGGCCTTCTCTCACGATCACCACACTCGACTCATCATTATTGGATGATATACCAATACTATTCTTTTCCCACGCTACAACTATTTGCGGTTCAAAACTATTTCGTTCTCTCAATTGTAGGCGAGATTGCTCGGAATTCTTACTTTTCATTAGGCATAAATGGAGTGACAATTTTCTAGCCAATTCAAACAAGGACATCAACTTCAGACTTCGCCTTTTACGAAGGGTAATCACGCCATGGCACTCTTCTAATTTTGGCAAACTCAAACAGAAAAATAAAATCTCAAGAGTCTCTAGTTCTTTCACTGATGTCGAGCATGACTACACACCCTTTGTCATCTGAGGTTCAACTACAACAAGCTAGATCCGATCTTATCCAATTTCATAGAAGTTTAGAAAAAAATTAAACATCAACAGTCTCGAGTAACATGATCCTTACTAGGTGCTGAAAACATTACTTTCTTTTACAAAATTGAGTCATCTAGATTCAAAAATAATATATATTCAATGGGGAATTGACTAACGATTCGATGAGGATCTGTTCGGTAATCATTAATTTCATGGAGGAATTATTTTCATAGGTAGCTGAGATCCCTTCCTCTCTCTAAAGTCTTGATTTTAACACTTTTTGGAGGAGGACAATTCGAGACTCATCGCAGTTTTAACAGAGGATGTAGTGCAATCAGCCATAAACTTATGTGGAAAAAATAAAGCACCGGGGCCTGATGATTTCAACTTTTATTTTTACAAGAGATTTTGGAGCAATTTAAAGCCTCATTTCATGCATTTGGTGAACTGCTTTCATTCATCAAATTTTCTACCAGATGCTAATAAATCGTCATTAACTGCTTTGATTCTCAAAGTACTAGGCTCGTGCGCGATAAGCAATTTCAAACCAATTGCACTGATTCACGAAATATACAAAATCATCACAAAAATATTAGCTATTCAGTTACAATCGATGTTTCCATCCATTATTTTCAGAAATCAATTCACTTTTGTCAAGGGTAGAAGCATTCATGTGTGCTCCTTCCTAGCCTCGGAAGTGATCTATTATATTCAGTCACGGCATCAACCTTGCATGGTATTAAAATAGAATTTCCACAAGGCATTTGATAGTATCTCATGGTCGTGTATTGACATGGTTCTTAGGAGAATGAACTTTCATGGAAAATGGATTAAATGGCTATCTTGCTGTAAGCATAACTCCATGACTCCAGTCCTTATTAATGGGACTCCAAGCCAACCAATTAAACTTCAAAAAGGAGTCGAAAAAGGATACCCACTCCTTTTATTTTTTGTTATAACGGTTGAGGGGCTGAAGCAAATTTTTGACACAAGTAATCAGGAAGAAATTTTACCGAGTTTTAAACTAGAATACGGCCTTTCGAACCTCTTGTTACTCCAATTTACAAATGATACACTTTGTTTCCTTCCAGGGGGATAAGAGCATCATCCCAAATATGATCCATATGTTAAAATGCTTTGAACTCATCTCGGGATTGAAGAACAACTATAACAAGAGCTCACTTATTGGGATAAACATGGTTGAATCCACATTTGCAACGTGTGCTTCTAGGTTGGGTTGTTGTATTGAGAATTTACCTGTTAAATACTTAGGTATTCCACTTTGTGCTAAACTTCTAAATGTAGCAAGTTGGGACCCACTAATCGTGAAGTTCAGATTGCGACTATCAAAATGGAAAGGAAATTGTTCTTCTTATGCGGGACGTGTCATTCTCATTAAATCGGTACTCTCATCGCTCTCCATCTATTTAACATCACTTTTTGAGATGACTAAGGTAGTCAACTTTAAATTAATTCACTTAATGCAAAACTTTCTTTGGAGAGGGGACATGGAAAATCGGGGATAGTCAAAGTTAATTGGGACACAATATATTTTCCAAAGAACTTGGAAGGCTTAAACATTCTGATTTCAAATTGGTTAATTGTAGTCTCTTATTGAAGTGGCTTTGGAAATCGAAAACGTGCGATCGACAATCATTGTGGTTTAGCTTTTATGCTAGAAATTTTAGGCTTCTCCAGGTGTTTTGACTTTTTACATTCAGAAAGAGAAAAGTTATCGCCAATTTATTTAAAGGTTGTTAAATCTAGTTACAATAATGAAAGAATATGGGCTATTATTTATCTCAAATTGCAAGGTTACTATAGGTGATGGAAGGCGCACATCATTTTGGTTCGACAATTGGAAGGTAGAAAATTCTTTGCAAAATTTATTTCTCGATCTCTTCAACTTTTGCCATGGGAAAAATGCAACGGTTCATCAAGGCTGCGAATTTATCTTCGACAATGACCCATACAACATACCTTTCTAGAGATGTAGGCTATGTATCTCGACACATGAGCGATGTGACCAACATCTCAATTGGATTAGAATAACCAGCCCTCTTGGAAAGTTCTTTGCAAAATTTATTTCTCGATTTCTTCAACTTTTGCCATGGAAATATGCAACGATTCATCAAGGCTGTGAATTTATGTTCGACAATGACCCATACAACATACCTTTCTGGAGAAGTAGGCTACGTATCTCGAAATGGGAGCGATGTGACCAACTTCTCAATTGGATTAGAATGACCGGCCCTCCTATTTTTCAGTTCAACGCAAGTGCGATTTCTAAGCAGCAGCAAGCTGATTTTGATGAACAACCTCAGCTTCTTTTTCCAAACACGTTCGATGTCAACTTGTGGAAATTAACACCGAACAAGGAGTTTTTGGGAAGGAGTTTTTGCATTGCTTTTTATCATACCAACTAATGGACAGCTCCTTTCGTGAATTTCAGCACTATTTGGAAGACATGTGCGCAACCAAAAATCAAATTTCTTGCAATGTTAGTTTTTCATGAATGCTTACGACTAATCTTTTTCTCTTCCTAAGAGAATGTGGAGCGATTAATGACAGTCGTTGTCCATTATGCGATAACACGGAAAGCGCGGCACATGTTTTGATGTTTTGTGGGAAAAGTCTTGAAGTGTGGCAATGTGTTTTTAAGTGGTTGGGCATCAGATTTACATTTCTGTTCACCACTTTTCTACTAATAAGTTTAATAGTTTGTTCACAAGATTCGGCTATATATCAATGGTGCCAAAAACTTGTTCACGAAAAATATAGGTGTTGTCAGTACCTCTCATCAAATAGAAAAATGATGATAATTGCAAGTATACAGTTGCAATGTAGTTTTAAAAGATATTGATCCCTCGGGGAAGGACTAGTTCTAAAGATAAAAAAGGAAGATATAATAAAGAAAATAAAATATAATAAAGTAAAGGTTAGGAAAGAAGGGTTAGAATGAAACATGAGTGAATATAGGTATGAAAGATTAGAGAACCTAAATATATAGATTTTCCTTACGAAATAAGGATAGGAGAGAAAGCACGCAAGTTCAACAAAGATGTTACGATTCACTAAACTAATCTAACAGACTCGGTTCTAAATATCCAGATGTTCAATTATTCGTCGCAGAGCAACACATGAAATGAATTTTCTAAACCTAGCACAAACGAATTAAGACAATTATATAAACCTGGACAACATCAATACTATGCTTAGTACGGGTAGCTCTCACATAGCCACATTTAGCAAGTTACCATTCCAAAAATGTTCGCTCACTAAATAGCGTTATATCACAGATCTAGTGATTATACACGATATTATTAAGCCTGAAACTACTCTTAAAATTAACTCCAACACATACAACTTTATTAATATAAAAGACTTAACACGAAATACGCATTATGACACATAGATATATCATAAACTTCGAAATAGAAAGTATAAGTAGAAAGCAAAGCAAAGTTGTAAGGTATGCAAGTGAAAGCTAAAGTTCATCAAACTGTATCCACTCTTTAATAGGAGTCGTCAATTCCCGCAATTTCTACGTCTGCTTTGAATTCGGTCTCGGCCTGTACAGAACCTTCGCTAGGATGCTATTCTTTGCGAATATCAAACAAACGAATATTGAAGAATGAAAACTTTTATTGATAAGTGATTTTTAAGTACACTTATACAACAATCGCTCGAGAATATAGAGAAATCTAGTGATCGAAACAAGGATTCGAATCACTTAAAAATTTTCTCGCTAACAATTATGAACGTAGCGAAACTAGATATTTATTCTCTATCTATACACTATGCACTATCTTTCACCCCTTTCTTCTGCACACCATGCATGAAATTTGTGAGGATTGTAACCCTATTTATAGAGTTCGAAGGGTTGCGTCTATCCAAACGAAGGGTTGTGTCCATTGGTGAATGATTGCATCTCTTCATTGTGATTGGTTGAGAAGCTTTGATTTAATCCATAATGGTTAGGCACTTTTTCATGATTGGTTTACTTCTAATAGGTGTCTTATCGTTGGAAGTTGATGGCTTTTGATCATGCTTATCTGGCTGTTGGTAGTTAAGAAGATAAAACCAGAAAACCGTCCAAGTCGCGACAGCGATATATATGTCACGACCGTGAATCTTTGATCAGCATACTTCTATTTCTGAAGTGTACAAGTCGCGACCGCGAATAATTGTCATGACCGTGAATTGAGTTTTTCTTCAGAATTCTCCTTGCAACTTCACCGATCTTTGACAGCTTCGATCCTAAGCCAAATCTATAAGTTCCATCCATCTTTTTGCACCTTTTTCACTCTTTTTTCTTAGAATTCCACTTTTGATGATTTTACTCCCAAGATTTACCTAGTATCTGCATTTGCATAAAAAAACAACTGCATTTGCATCAAAAACAACTACATACCACGTGAAATCTTTTATATGAAGTATAAAAATGACTTAAACTATAGTGTTTAATGTGTAAAATTATAATGATATTAAGTATAATTATACACTTATCAATTTCCAGTTTCAGCAGAAAACTTTGTCACACAATGGCAAAGCTATTTCAAACCTAGAATTTGCAGAGACTATTAGACGAGTTTGTGGCTAACTATCGCTTGGTTCTTATGGAAATGATGCAGCTCATTCATTTTCGACAGTATTCTCCCAAGTGAATAGTCATTATTCGCAAGTATTTATTTTTGTTGGTCTTTCTTCTCTTGCAGGAAAATTCTTGTTAGCTTTTCCATCTCGGATGTTCTAGTTAACCCTGGGAATGCTACTATTGTAACCAATTATTATGTTGATCTCAACTTGAGATTGACATAGGACATTATCATGATTAATATATTTTTTTCATCTAAGGAAGTTAGTTAATCGAGGATGTTAACCTAGTTGGAATTTTCGAGTCTAGCTCACCTTATTCGTTTTTTTCTTCAAAAAATAGACGTGTGAAATTAGAAATACTACACTCTAGCTAGTACAATTGTATGTGAAACTAACCCACATTTTGAGTGTCAATATAGCTTCCTACAAATTGGACTCTGGAGATGACATGTTATTATAATTAGTTTTGACTTAATGCATCAATATGTGCCAAAAACCCTATTGTCTTCGAACTTCAAAGTGAGCCGCAGCTACTCGAACATTAAAAAAAGTGCACCATGGTTGCATAAACAGATTTTGTTCGGAGAAATAAACTTAGCAGCAATAGCACAAAATTTATTTACGTACCTTACACTTCTAACTTTGTTGCATAAACACGTGGGCAAAGTCTTAAATCAGTAATTGATAAATGAAATGAATTTGTGACCTTTAATATTAAATAATGTGATACAATTGCATAAATTAAAAGAAAATTTATAACATCTTTTATAATATTACTTCCTAAACATCAAGGTTTGTTTTAATGGCACGTCTGGCATTCAGAGTAGAGCAAGATGGTGGGGTTCTTGGGTTTCGAATCCAAGATTCCCCAAAACTAAAAGTTACATAATGATTTATACTTTTGGTGTTAAAACATTGTACTCCCAAATTTTGTATTTTGAGTTTTAATTATTGTGAAATTAAAAGTTGAGGTTAGAAATTGAGGGCTCAAATATTATTAAGAGAAAAGAAAAGAATCAAGAAGAATAAAAGAAAATGAAGCTAAAGCGAAAAATAATACCCAAATAAATTAATATGAACAAAGTCGTGAAACAAACACAAAGTCATGATATATGAGAAGAATGTTAGGCAACTAAAACACAACATATTTAAAATATAACTGTACATATAAGTCGATTTAGAAATGAGTGCAGCCACCAAAAAATTGGAGTGATAAATATTAGGAATACATTGAGAGAATGACGATTAATTATTTGATATGGACATGTTATACGAAAACAAAAAAGATTCAGTTAGAAAGTGTGAGAGTTTAACGATAGGAAGTATAATTAGAGCATATTATCTTAAGAAAAACTATATTAAAAGATATTTGTTTGCTAGATATTGTTGCGCGCGCGTGTGTATACGTGGAAGGTGAAGATTTTATGGTATCAAATAAGTGGTGTCAATATGGAATTGCTGATTATTTTTAATGAAAAAACATTTTTTTTTCTCTTTTTACCAACGGTTACAAATAACGGGGCATGTTATTAGCAAAAAAAAATTCACAAAACATATATTTTAAAATTAGTGAAAACACATGACATATGTTTGAAGTTCACACTTATTAGCTTGTCACAAAAAAACAAAAAAGTAAATCCAATATACTTACTATACTGAGCAGCGTGATCAAGTCAAGTCCTCTTACCAGATTGGTTTTTGTTTAGTTTCTTAAAGCCACTATTAATTTTACCCTTGAATGGTGTAGGTCCTATTGATAAAAAAATAATGGTGTAGGTCCTATTGGTAAAAAAAAATAATGGTGTAGGTCCTTTTTCATGGTCAAATATGAATTTAATTTCATTAAACTATTTATTTTCATACTAATTACCATTTTTAGCACACTTTATTTCATAAAGAAATAGAAAATGAATATTAATAATTTCCTTTGTATGATAAATTCATTAAACTAATAAGAAACTTTTTCTAATAAATTTTTAAAAAACTCTTCTTTATAAAACATTCTTCCCATATGACTTACATTAAATAGAAAGAAAATTATCAACATACCCGGATGTGATTCGAATCTGACATTTCTATAAGTCACAAACTCAACTTCAATATCAACTACTAGGCCAAGATTTCAATTAAAGAATAAACACTTATATCATTTCCAACTTTATAATTTTATAACAAGCCATTAATATACCTACAATCAAAACGTCTAGCAATACAGCAAAGTTTTTCACTCGTAGATTCACAAAATATAGTCGTTCATCGCATTTAATTTAACCAAAGGGAAAACTTTGAAAAAGTACTAAATAGTTTCATTCATTTGTAAAACGAAGTTTGATGAATTTTTTGCAAAAAGGGTCAGTGATTTCAAAAAAATTACAAAATGGGTATGTGATTTTAAAATAGTAGTATTACATGAAATACTTCAAATAATTCTACATTATAATAAGTTAACCTTATTATTTGTAAATTATACATCGTGATTTGAGTGGGTGTCCGTGGTTTTAGGATTTATTTTCTATGATTTTTTAAGTATGTTATCATAATTTAATAAAAAAGTATTTGCACTATTTATTTTCTATGATTTTTTAAGTTTGTTATCATAATTTAATAAAAAAAGTATTTGCACTATTCAAAAAATTACAAAATTTATCACTGATGTGTATTTTGTATTTTTATTAACCATCCCGTAAAATTTCAAAAAAACAAACAAAATTACCCATTTCATGACGTAATTTTATATAAAAAATTTTTTTTGTAAATTTTTTGAAACCATATGCCCCTTTTACAATAAAAATTTCTCATACCATGCTTTCGAAATGAGTGGAAGCGCAAAATATTTTTTTGAAGTTTTCATTTTAATTAGACCTGTTCGTCGGGCGGGCCGGGCCGGGTTCGGGCCGGGCTTGGCGGGCTTTTTACAAAAAACGTTAACCCAAGCCCGTACTTTAGAACTTCGCGCTCGGGCTGGGCTCGGGCCGGGCTAACAAGGTCATTCCCAAGCCCGGCCCAAGCCCATAAATATTTTATTTGTTATTAATTTTTTTATTAAATTAATAGAAAAAATATAAAAAAAAAGTCAAAATATGTTTAAATTTTAAATATAACTGTATTGTTTACTTAAAATCTTTAATATTTAGTAACATTTATTGTAACCAAGTATAAAAATTTAATAGGATAAAATATAAAATCTTAAAATAATTAGAAATTTAATGTATAAATATATAATAAATATATAAAATTATTCGTCGGGCCGAGCTCGGACCAGGCTCGGGTATTTATATAAAAACCAAACCCGGCTCATAAATCTTCGGGCTTTGACGAACTCGGGCTCGGACCGGGCTTTTTAAAAAAATACGTGTCCAAACCCGGCCCCGGGCCCGGCCCGCGAACAGGTCTAGTCAAAAGCCATTTGGCCTTTATTTTACAAACTCATTATATTCCTGTTTGTCTCATTATCCTTTCAAAAAAGAAAGTGTGCCCACTCTATTCATTTCAACCATTATATTATGCTTCCTATTAGACTATTAGCACTACTTCACTAGTACTACCTAAGTCATGATCTTTCAATTTCAAGCCAGGCTATATATATACATATATATATATATATATATATATACATACATATATATATATATACATACATATATATATATACATATACATATATATATATATATACACATATATATATATACACACACACATGTATATATGTATGTATGTAACATGTATATATGTACATATGTGTATAT
>CATIWQ010315700.1:0-13886 GCA_949673415.1 Euphorbia schlechtendalii | reverse complement strand
GAAGAAAAATTAAGTTGACTTGCTTGAAGGATATAAAAATATTGAGAACAAGTGGATTCCCAATGTAAAGTAAAAGCATTAGGCTTATAGTTAAGGGATACGTATATTCAAACTGATAAGAATATGTTATAAGAATATATTTTTTCCAATTGCGAGAATTACATCTATATGAATCATTTCAACTTTAGTAGTTGTATCTTCCTTAAAGTTACACCAAGTAGGTGTATGGACCTATATTCTTAGGGGGAGAATTGTCATGAGATATCTATATGGCAAAATCAAAAGAATTTGTCCCAAAGATTTGTAAACACGAGGTTTCTTGAATTGAATATATCAGTTTATCATCTCATGAGGTTTTAAGATTATGGTATTTAGAATGGTAAATGAGGAACATTGTGTATATACCATATGAGTGAAAGATTTGGTGTCGAGTAACTTCGAGATGTATGGAAAGGTCTGCATAGGTCCTAGGATCGAGATCTAGATGGATAAGATAATTAGTGTCTTTGTCTCTGAAATCTTGTACAAAAAGAGTTTGAGAAAGATTCTATATGCAGAATAATGAACCCATAAGTATTCCGTTGACTAATAATATGATTCTTAGTGTAAGTATTTATCCTGAAACTCCTGTCAAGTGGGAGGCTATGGTAAATGTTTCATATATTGGCATTACATATGCTATATTACTCCAGACATAATATAACTCATGTTGTGTGTATTGAGGTGATATATTAGTTCATTCCAGTAATAGAGCACTAGAAGGCCGTTAAGAAAATTGTAAGATACTTGTGTACGACCATTGGTTATGCTATAATGTATTGAACTAAGGAAATAGACCTTATAAAATACATAGGTGTATATTAACTATGGCTAAGGCTGGAATTGAGTTTTTTTTAGTTATGGTTACAGGTTTTGTTTGATAAAAGAGACTATAGAGTCTTCTTATGCTGAGTGCTCCAAAAAAATGTTGACTATTTATAAAGATAGTCAAATATCGATATCTTATACGATAGACCCGAAATATCATAATAGCAATAAGTATATCGATACCAAGTATCTGTTAGTTGTAGACTAAGTAATATGAGGAGAGGTCGATATGAGGTATATATCTACTCATTACATACTTGTAAATATGTTTATGAAGAAAGATGTATATTTGAAATATATCAAAGAGTTAAATATGTGTAGATTATATTTATTCGTTTACCTCATTCATTATACCCTTCAAATCATTAATGATATTGTGTTAATACAAATGAGTTTTATTCTATGAGCAATATATGTGCGTGTTTATGTTATGTACATATTATTTTTCTTTCATAGCATGTCGGATAGAGAAGTATCCACTCACATGGGTGTTTACCCTTGTGTTATCATGATGATACAGACTAGAATGAGATTGATTTTGAACAACTATATGTAGTTCGGGAATCTGTTCAAAATCGTGAATTGACTTGTTGAGTAATAAGAAAGTCACATTGTTTAGAACATTACGTGCCGAATCCAAAAACGAATCGGGTAAGAAATGTGTAGTTCACATGACAATTGGTCATGTTCTGTATGAAGAGCTAAAGGTAGTTCATTTAGTCAAATAAGGTTAAATGCTAGGTTTCATTGTAAATAAAACCTTTATATGGAGTTGGTTGATATGATAAGACATGCTCCTTTATAAGGGTAGAAAGGATTGGATACCATGGCACATTATCAAAGTGGGAGAAAAATAAGTTCTCGAGATAATGTGTGCTTAGCGACCATGAGATGAGAAGTTTGTATGATGTACAAGGATCTCAACTTCTCTAACATGTAACTCAGTCCATTATATTATTATTGGACATTACCCTCAATACTGTTGAGTTATCTTGCGAAGTAAGAACTAGTAAGGGATATTTGATCAATCACCAAGAGATTATGATATGATTCGATATGGGACAGATTGGTTGATGGACCGAACTAGTTTTATATAGAAATGACAACTTAAAATGAAGATTTGGCCAATTAACATTCATCATGTTGGTCTGTAAATAGGCTATAAACAATAGCAGAGGGGGGTGAATGTGTTATCTTGGTTACTTTTAACGTTTTTGAAATTATTCTCCAAGTTCAGTTTTTATATGCATGCTGAGTATGTGTGTTGAGTGCTATATAAAAACTTATAAACTGCATAGCTTTGCTGGCACACTTTATTTTCAATCTTTAGCTAAGTAAGACTACTCAACGCAGACCGGACAACAAGTAAGAATGCGAAATAGAAAGAGATGAATGAGCAAATCGCTGATAAAGCTAAATGCTTAAAGTTAAAACATCAACACCTAAGATTTATCCTGGTTCGGACCCTAGCCTACCTTTAGTCCCCGGATACCATCTCTGAGCTTTAATCCACTAGTGATTCATTCTTTCAATAGGCGGAGAAGCCTTTATAGCAGGTAGACACAATTATAGTAAGTAACTTTCTTTCTAACTACTGCTCAACTCAGTTTGGGTACCCTTCCCAAAATGACACTCAGATTAATATAAGAAAGTGAACTGAATTCAACTTATAGAAATGTTGAATCCTTAAAATGTTAATCTAAGTAATTTCTCTCTATTACAAATAGATAAGACTTTTAACGTTTACTGATTGCTTGTAGTGGAATTTCTTTAGAAGCTAGAGTAATTTGCGCATCATTTTAGCTCTTAAGAAATTCATGGTGATTCACCAAGTTTGAACATCTGCTCAAGTCTTCTATTTATACTTATAGCTCTGCGAAGTAGCCATTGCAAACTTTATGAGATAGCTGATTTTTAATTTCTCATCTCTTCAAATCTTTTGAGTCTTCTCATTGGAGATAGATTCCAGGATGTTCAGATATAGGAATTTGAACGATGAAAAATTCCGTTGACAAGTTCTCATTTATCTTCAAGCAATCTAGTTCTGAGAAAGGCGCGCTACAATGCAACATGGAGGCTTTCAATTTATTGATCTTTGCTGATGTTGATAGAGTCACGAGGAGACACTTGAGACACGGCACATGACAGAGATATTCCATTTGCTTGGACTATAGTGAGGAATCTCTGACATTCCGTTACAGATACTTTTGGCATTGTGAGGACCGTAGGAATCTTCATAAATTTCAACACCTTTTTCTCTTGAAAAATAAATGAGGAATATTCCGTTCATAAAGTCTTTAGTAGCATAGTGTTATAAAGTCTCTATGTGTCATAGAAATTTGCTTTTAATTAAATAAAAGTAGAACTTAGCACTAACTGAGTGGGATAAGCCTAAACTATGTAGTAATCAACACATACTCAACTTTTTCCTACTCTAAGTCATAACTTAATTAATTATATAGCAAAACTGGATTGTTTTTCCAAAACAAACTCAAGTTAGCTTAATTAACTAAGAGTCTACTTAGTACTCAATTAATTTCACTATCCTAGATAGTTTGTTATTTCCGAAACTATTAAGCACTATGAAGTACTATTAACTTGGGTTCTACAATCTCCCCATTTTAGACAGATAGCAAACTAGGTAATAGAAGAAGTTAATTGAATAAATAGTGCAGAGTTATCAGAATACCTGAAAATAGTGTAAGAATTCCCTTGTGTTAAGTGACTTTCCTTAGTCAGCTTGAGCTCCCCCATACTGAGTGAGTCTACTACAAGTGGCTTAGCTCCCCCATACTTAGAGGATATCTTCTTTGATTTGGGACTTCATCTTACTTTAGCTTATCTTCACAGTTTTTGGTCTCTTATATGTTTTCCTGTACTAGATTGTTAGATACAGAGTAGAAAACATACATAGCTTAAAAAGTTAAGAAGATCTTAACTTGAGGTGAAAACTTGTAATTTTATTGATATATAAGAATGAATTAGTCAGTACACGATATATGTCTTGATCTAAGATTACATTTAAGCCCTATTAAAAGTTTTTAAAAGTGGCATATTCTAATGTTTATGCGCTAAAGAAGAAGAGTGTGCGCTGAAGAAGAAGAGACATGCTTGTCCTGATAAGTCTTCTGCTAGTTGGAAGGATGAAGTGGATGAACATGCCTTGGAAGAGATCCCTTGTTTAAGTTCATCATTCGGAAAGCATCTTCAACTATCTTCTCCCCCTTTACTATCTGACCTTGACCGATTTGAACGAGGCAGACATTAAAGGCATTGAGTGCAGCTTGAAAACTCTATTGCTGGCCAATAATCGCTAGGGAAATATCTTGCTCCAATTACTCCTTACCCTTAGAGGAAAGGAAGTCTTGATCATTTAGCTCGTTGAGAAGAAGGTGATGGCATCTAGAGAGGTGAGCTATTTGGTCAAATCCTTGACTCGTAAACTGTTGAAAACACTAAAGAAGGCCTCAAAAGTCTATTGCTATCAGTGTAATCTTGAACTGAGATTCAATATCAAGGATCTTTGGACCAAGGGATGTGATACTTTTGGAAGTGTAATCTATGTCTTTTTCGTCCAGCTTTCCCATCTTGAGTAGCAAGTCAACCTTCTTCGCCAGATCCTCCATTTTCGTTTTAATGATATTAAGCTTTTTGTAGATTGACAATCTAGTCTCAAGATAGAGGGACTCAGTTGGACGCACACTTGGCATGGGCATGTCTGGAAAATTTTTTCTCATCACGGATACTAGAAACTTCTATGAAGAAGATACTTTCTCCGTGATGTGATCACTGACCTCTCGCTGAATAGTGTCCATCTTAGTATGGAGAGGATCAAGATCAATGATAGGGGCCTTGTCCAGCTTCTTAGAAATGTCCTTCAGCAGCTTGAGCACTTCATCTTGTTTAGTATCATGGATAAGGAGGAATTTTGACTCAGCTTCTACAAGCCTTGCAATGTTGTGGCCCACATCTTTGGTAGTTGACACCTCCTTGGAGACTTCCTTGATCTTACTATAGGTTAGCCTCTTTATTTTGGCCTGCTCCTTACCAAGAGACATCCTTGATCTTACTATAGGTTAGTCTCATGTTGGTGCTCAAGTGACTCAACTACTCAGTTGCAGCATTTATACTACCCTTTATCTTTCCTGCGACAACATTCTCTATCATAGTAGATGTGGGGATAGACGCACTAGCTACCCCAAGCTAGGCTGCAGAGCCCATTAACCCATTTAGGATTAGGACCATCTTATCTACCAGGGTTTTGGCACTCTCTTTTTCCAAATGGTTTCGAATAATATACAAGTTACCTTGGATCCTCTCAAACTCCTTGAAGTATAGAGAGTCACTAAGCACACTTGTGTGCTATTCGAATTTAGGCAATTTTACCTTAGGCCTAGACTATAAGTCCATCAATTCTTGAGCGAGTAGCAATTTACCTACTACTCCATCTAACTCAGCATCAATCCTGAGCGCATGATTGCTTTCTTGCTAACTCATGGATTTGTGCCAAGAAGGATGTATCAGCCATTGCTGGCTTTCTGCTAATGCTTCACCGGCTGTAAAATTTGCCTTCGTAGTCTAATTACTCGCCTTTTCCCTATTGAGTGTAATTTTTAGCATTGGGAGCTTCCCTAACCAAAGAGGTTAAGGGGGTTGAGGATGGGTTTGAAGAAGAGGTAGGTTTAGAGACATGTACAGTTGAAAATTTTGGTTTGAGTGGAATAAAAGGTACAATGGCTTTAGAAGAGGTGGTTATTGGTTGAGAATGTACAGGAGAAGGTGGTGGAGAAGGAAATGAATCTTGGGTATTAAAAAGGGAAGAAATGTGAATTGGGGAATTTATAAAGTTAGAATTAGAAGGGGAAGGAGAAGAATTAGTCTATGGTTCAGGATCTACTAGAGTAGAACCTGAAGGAATAGAAGAATTTATAAGAGAAGGGTTTGAAGGATTTACAGTAGAAGAAGGGGTAGGTTTTTTAGGAACCTTTGGGTTGGCTGTTTGACCTAAGGACAGGTCAGCCTGAGGTTGCTCATGTTGAGAAGAAGGCTCCTCAACATGAGTAAAACAGGGGGTGGGGATGTTGGCATCCTAAGGATCAGATTCCTCAGAAATCTAGATGAAGGTTTCTCTAGTATCCTCGTCGCTGCTTACCACCTGCACATTTTTCTGCAGAGACCTTGTGGTAGTAGAATGCTTACGCTGAGTACCCTTAAGTTTGGTAAATATATCTTGAACCTCCTCAGCAATGTTGGACACATCCTGGTCCTCTTCCTTCGACTTCTTGGCTTCACCCTGCTCCTCAATATCTTCTGAGAAGACCATTTTCCGCTTCCTATGGCGCAAGGACTCATTAGCATCAGCCTCTGTCTCCTTAGCCTTAGATTGGTGCAAAGCTAACAACTTAACCTTCGCCTCCCTTTGTGTGTGGGTTTTGGCTTGCATCTTCCTTCTCTGATGCTAAGTAGGAGCTTCATTGGACTTAGCTAGACTCTTCCCATTAGCCTTAGAGGAAGCAACCTTCTGAGCTGCAGAAGAGGAGGTAGGGATTTTCTCTAGTATACTGGAGATGAAAACTTCATCAAAGTTGTTGTCCTCCTTAAAGTCCACCATGAATTGATCCTCTTCCTCCTTGCTAATTTTCTCAGGCAATACTGTCGATACGCACTTCTACTTTCTCTTTTGTTGTGCCTTGGTGTACCTAGCATAGATCTGATTGTAAGTTAGTTTGTTGAAGTGAGACATTTCAAGTTTTCTTCTCACTAGCAAAATTAATTTACCGGACTTCCCCAAAAACTCATCCAAATTAACTTTCACTGCCCTCATAATCTCAGTTATGAGGTAACCATAATGATAGACAGTAGTGACTTTTATCAAGTGATGAAGAATCATCACTGGCCAATTTAGTTTCTTACCCTCTACCATATGATAGACTACACAACACTCGAAATAAGTGCAGCTAGTCAACGAGCTAGTTTTGGGTAGCAGCAGCTTTACTACCAGCTCATGACACATTCTTGCTATCCATGTGATAAGTGTATAATTACACTTAATATCATGACATTTTCAATCATAAAATGATATGGTTTTGAGTCATTTTATACTTTATATAAAAGATTTACGTGGTATGTAGTTCTTTTTTATGCAAATGCAGAAACTAGGTAAATCTTGGGAGTAAAATGATCAAAAGTGGAATTCTATGTAAAAAGAGTGAAAAAGGTGCAAAAAGATGCATGAAACACAAGGATTTGGCTTAGAATCGAAGCTGTCAAAGATCAGTAAAGTTGCAAGAAGAATTTTGAAGAAAAACATAATTCATGTCATGACATCGATTCACAATCACGACTTGTTATTCTTCAAAATAGAAAGTTATCAACCATTAGTCATGATCACGATCCCGACTTGTGACGGTTATTGGTCAACTCTTCTCAACTACCAACCACCGGATAAAAATGAACAACCACGATCAATCTCCATCAACTACCAAATGAAAAGACACCTTTTGAAAGTCAACCAATCATGAAAAGGTGCATTTCCATTATGGATAAAGATAAGAATTTACAACCAATCACTGTGAAGTGATGCAACTCTTCACCAATGGACACGATTCTTTGTTTGGATAGACGCAACCCTTCACACTCTATAAATAGGGTTCAAAACTAGTCAATTTCATGGATGGCATGTAGTGCATGATGTGTGGCAATGAATGATAGTATGCATGTATAGATAGAGAGTGAAAATATCTAGATTTCGCTACGTTCAAAGTCTTAGTGAGAATAATGTATAAGTGATTCAATTCCTCTTTCGATCACTATATTTCTACACAAATTCGAGCGTTTGTTGTATGAGTGTAATTGCAAAGCACTTATCAATAAATGCTTTCATTCTTCAACATTCTTTTATTCAAAATTCACAAAGAATAGCATCCTAGCAGAGGTTCTGTAGGAGTCAAAACTGAATTCAAAGTAGACGCAGGAATTGTAGGAATTGACGACTCCCATCAAAAAGTGGATACTGTTTGATCAACTTTAGCTTTCACTTGCATACCTTACAACTTTACTTTGTTTTCTGCTTATACTTTCTATTTCAAAATTTATGATATATCTATGTATCATAACTAGTATTTCATCTTGCATCATTTATTTTAATCAAGTTATATGATTTTGAGTTAACTTTAAGAGTGATTTCAAGGTTAACAAGATTGTGTATAATCACTAGATCTGTGATTATAACATTGTTTAGTTAGCCAACATTTTGGGAATGGTAACTTTCTAAATATGGCTATGTGAGAGCAACCCGTACTAAGCATAGTAATATTGTTATCTAGGTTCTTATAAGTGTCAAAATTCGTTTACTCTAGATTTAGAAAAGTCATCTCACGTGTTGCTCTGCGATGAATTATTGAACATTAGGGCATCTAGAATCTTATTTGTTGAAGTTATTTAGTGTATGAAATATTCTTGATGACTTTGCATGTTTTTCTCTGTTAAACTTGTTCTTAGGGAATATCTTTATATTTTACATCTTCTCTAGTTTGTTTATGCATCTGTCTTTTCATTAATCTATCATGATTGGTTGATTTCTGGGTGTTTATTCGTTCGTAGTTGATGGCGGTTGATCATGCTTATCTAGCAGTTGGTAGTTAAGAAGATAAAACCAGAAAACTATCCAAGTCACGAACGCGATATATAAGTCGAGATCGTGAATCTTTGATTGGCAGAATTCTATTCTGAAGAAGAATAAGTCGCGACCGCGAATGGTTGTAACTTCACCAATCTTTGACAGTTTCGATCCTAAGCCAAATCTTTAAGTTCCACGCATCTTTTTACACCTTTGTCACTCTTTTTTCATAGAATTCCACTTTAGATCATTTTACTCCCAAGATTTATCTAGTATCTACATTTACATAAAAAACAACTACATACCACGTGAAATCTTTTATATGAAATATAAAAATGACTTAAATTATAGTGTTTAGTGTATAAAATTAATATGATAATAAGTGTAATTATACACTTATCAAACACATGTTCGTATTTTGAACTCATATCTTATTGGTAGAGAAGTGGGGAACAAGGTTTTTGGCATCATTACAGAATATAAGCCCTCAAAATTCGTAGAGTCAAAACCTTGCAATCAATGACATTCCACTGGCAGCAATCTCCCTTGACACATATTTGGCTGGGAGTTCCCAATTCTCAAGAATGATGATGATGTCTTCATCGCTGGATCTGCGAAGCTGAGTGCCTGAGTTAGGCATTTTGAGGATGCTCCCTACCAGCCTAGAGTAAATAAGAGTGGTTTTGCCTGAGATAGCATGACCTTCCATCTTTAGAAATGACATGAGTTGCTGTTGCTTGATCACCAGATGCATGGTCTTGTTTAGTAATAGCCCCTCATAGCTTACCTCATAAACTAGACAGAAATCCAAGTTCTCCTCCCACTCAATTTTTGCAAAACAGGTTCTAACCTGTAGAGTTAATTTCTTCGTCTTTCCTTGAGCGTTCACCATGATTTTCATGGCTGTGGTGTTCTTGATTCTGAAGGTGGATTTGGTTTTTGCCATTTTAGAGAGTTGAGAAGAATGAATTTTGGGAGAAGAAGAGATTAGGGTTCGAATGCTCTAAGGATTTAAATTAGCAGAAAGCAAGTAACCCTCTCTCTTCAACTGTTCCTCTTTTATAGAAAATCTCAGCTATCATGGGTACGTGTCACAATCTCAGCTTTGGATGAAAATGAATGCTAAGATCGAAATCTAATTAACCGCCTTAGTAAAATAGCGAGTTTTGATAAAAAAAAAGGTTCCAATTCAAGAAAGCGTCTTTTTGAAAGGTAGAGGTTTGAATTTTAACTATGAATAGTAACTCACACCGTTACTTTAAAAACTTGACGGTGTTATCCACGTGTCTTCTCATGCTAGATCTCTAACACTTAGCCATATTTCTGAGAATTTCATTCTTCTACTTCATCATCATAGATTTGCCATACCAATCAATTGCCTCAATACACAGAATTGTTCCGTTGGGAATGGTTTGGTGAAGATATCAGTGTGTTGTTCCTCTTATGGAACATACTCCAACTTAACATCTCCTCGTAGCACATGATCTCTAATGAAGTGATGTCTAATGTTGACATGCTTGATTCTCTCATGCTGAACTAGATTTTTGTATAGATCAATTTCACTCTTATTATCATACATAACTTTGAGATAATTTGACTTTATACCATAATCTTCCAGTTGCTGCTTTATCCAAAGCAATTGTGCTACACAACTTCTTGCCGCCATGTACTCATCCTCAGCTGTACTCAACACGATGGAAGTTTGCTTCTTATTGTACCAAGAGACAAGACACTCTCAAAGGAAATGACACCCTCCTGTTGTACCCTTCCTATCGAGTTTGCCTCATCTATAATCAGCAACTGTGAATCCCTTAGGAGTGAAATCTGAACTGTTGGGATATCATAGACCTACTTCAATTGAGCTTTGCAAGTACTTGAGAATCCTCTTCACAGTAGCTAGATGAGATTCTTTAGGATCAACTTGACAATGAGCATACATAGTAACATATAGCATACTGTATGTTTGGCCTACTAGCAGTGAAATAAAGAAGAGAACCAATTATCCCTCTGTAGAACTTGCTGTCTACTAGTTTACCATATTCATCTTTACTCAAGATAGTATCTGTGGCCATAGGAGTGGACATTGTCTTCGAATGTTCCATGTCAAATTTTTTTAGGACTTCTTTTGCATACTTGGATTGGCTGATGAAAATTCCATCCTCAGTTTTTTTGATTTGAAGACAAAGAAAGAAATTGAGCTCTCCCATCATAGATATCTCAAACTCGCTCCTCATCTGCTTGCTAAATTCTTTGCATAGCTTCTCATTAGCTGCTCCAAATATAATATCATCAACGTATATTTGGACTAGCAACACATCTTCTTTCCTTCACCTGATAAACAGAGTTGTATCTGCTTTCCCTCTTTCATAGCCTTTGTTGATCAAGAAAATTGATCAGCCTTTCATACCAAGCTCTTAAAGCTTGCTTCAATCTGTAGAGAGCTTTCTTTAATTTGAAGACATGCTTAGGATTCTTCGCATTTTCAAAGCTTGGAGGCTGGCGAACATATACTTCTTCTTGAATAAATCCATTCAGGAAAGCACTTTTGACATCCCTTTGAAATAATTTGAAGTTCATATGAGATGCGAAAGCATAAAGGATTCGAATTGCTTCAAGCCAGGCTATTGGAGCATACGTTTCATCATAGTCGATTCCTTCTTGCTGATTATAGCCTTGAGCAGCAAGCCTGGCCTTATTCCCGACAACAACGCCATCTTCATATATCTTGTTCTTGAAAACCCATTTTGTACCAGTGATTGATTTTCCTTTAGGCTTAAGAACTAGATCCCAAACATTATTGCGCTTGAACTGATCCAATTCATCTTGCATTGAGATCATCCAATAATCATCGACTTCTGCATCTTTAAATTTCTTGGGTTCGATCAATGAAATGAAGGCTGGATGACTCATCATCTGACTGAGCTGACCTTGAGTCATCATAGGATTATGAACATCATCAACTATGCTGTCTAACACATGGTTGCGATGAACTCTAATCTCTCTTGGAAGATTCGGATCAACTACTGGATGATCAACAATGGGGTGTTGAGGAGGAGGTTGATCTTCGCCATTGTTGAAGTTGATAGAGAGATCTTCATCATCATCTTTTGATTCCTCAGCAGGGGGCTCCTGTGCTGAGTTGGGTAGCACAGCTTGTGGCATACTGAATTGATTTGAAAGCTAGGGAACTCCTTTCATTTTCATCAAATGGACGTCTTTCTACAACGTTAGATTCATCGAAATCTACATGTATAGACTCCTCTAATAGGCCAGTACGTTTGATATATATTCTATATACCCTACTGTTAGTTGAGTATCCTAAAAAAACACCTTCATCAAACTTAGGATCAAACTTTCCTAGTTGCTCTTTGGTGTTAAGAATACAGCACCTACAGCCAAACGATCTGAGGTGACCAATCTTAGGCTTGCGCCCTCGTCAAAGCTCATAGGGTGTTTTCTCAAGAATTATGCGAACTAAAACCCGATTCAAGATATAACAGGCTGTGTTAACATCTTCTCCCCAAAAGTACTTTGGTAGATTGTTATCACTCAGCATGGATCAAGCCATCTCAACTATAATCATATTCTTCCTTTCTACAACCCCATTTTGTTGAGTCATATAGGGAAAAGAGAAGTTGTGGTCAATGCCATGCGTTGAACAGAATTCTTAGAAATGGAAATTCTCGAATACACGTCCATAATCACTTTGGATTCTATAGATTTTATCTCCTATTTCGTTCATTATCCGGTTACTGAGCTTGATAAAAGATTCATAAGTCTCATCTTTGCTACTCAACAAGACTAACCATGTGAATTTTTTGAAGTCATCTACTACCACCAGAATGAACCTCTTACCACCCAAGCTCATTGGCTGAACTGGGCTGAAAAGATCCAGGTGAAGTAACTCCAATGGTCGCTTAGTTACTACGTGATTTACATATCTAAATGACTTCTTAACTTTCTTACCAAGTTGACAAGCAGAGTAGAGTTTTTCCTTTTCAAAGCTGATACCGGGTAACCCCACAACAATTACTTTCTAGCTAGTTTGGATAGAATATTCATATTAATATGACCCAACCTTTTGTGCCAAAGCCACGAATTATCCTCCTTAGATATAAGATAAATGTTAGTGGAGCCAGGGGATAAATCAATCATATAAACATTATTAATCCTGGGAGCAAAGAGTATAGTTGAGTTAGTCTTACAGTCAATTACTGAGCATCCTGCTGAGTCGAATGTAACCTTTCTGCCTTTGTCATAGAGCTAGGCTACACTGAGCAGATTAAACTTCAGACCTTTGACCAGAGTGATGAGAGTGTAATTACACTTATTATCACATTAATTTCACACATTATACAAGATAGTTTTAGTAATTTTTATACTTCATATAAAAGATTTCATGTGGTATGTAGTTGTTTTTTATGCAAATGCAGATACTAGGTAAATCTTGGGAGTAAAATAATCTAAAGTGGAATTCTATGAAAAAAGAGTGAAAAAGGTGCAAAAAGATGCGTGGAACTTAAAGATTTGGCTTAGGATCAAAATTGTCGAAGATCGGTGAAATTACAAGAAGATTTCTGAGTAAAACTCAATTCACGATCGCGACAATCATTCGTAGTCACGACTTGTTTACTTCAGAAATAGAAGTCTACCAATCAAAGATTCACGGTCGCAACATGTGTATTGCGGTCGCAACTTAGATGGTTTTCTAGTATTATCTTCTTAACTAACAACTGCTAGATAAGCATGATCAACTGCCATCAACTACCAATTAACAGACGCCTATCAGGAGTCAACCAATCATGAAAATGTGCTTATCCATTATGGATTAAATTAAAGCTTCTCAACCAATCACAATGAAGAGATGCAATCTTTCACCAATGGACACAACCCTTCATTTGGATAGATGCAACCCTTCGGACTCTATAAATAGGGCTCCATTCCATCACAATCTCATAACATTGGACGTGTGCAGCATTAGAGTGCAAATAAAGAGTCACATATAGTGTGTGCGTGTAGATAGATTCACTAAGTTCTTAAGTGTTCGCGAGAAAATGTTTAAGTGATTTGAATCCTTGTTTTGATCACTAGATTTCTCTATATTCTTGAGCGATTATTGTATAAGTGTACTTGCAAATCACTCGTCAATAAAAGTTTTTGTTCTTCAATATTCATTTATTCGATATTCGCAAAGAATAGCATCCTAGCGGAGGTTCTGTACGAGTCGAGACCGTATTCAAAGCAAACGTAGGAATTGCGTGAATTGACGACTCCCATTAAAGAGTGGATACGGTTTGATCAACTTTAGCTTTCACTTGCATACCTTACAACTTTACTTTGCTTTCTACTTATACTTTCTATTTCGAAGTTTATGATATGTCTATGTGTCATAATGCGTATT
>CATIWQ010315675.1:0-23075 GCA_949673415.1 Euphorbia schlechtendalii | reverse complement strand
AATTATATTTAAAATTTAAACATATTTTAACTTTTTTTATATTTTTTCTATTAATTTAATAAAAAAATTAATAACAAATAAAATATTCATGGGCTTGGGAATGACCTTGTTAGCCCGGCCCGAGCCCGAAGTTCTAAAGTACAGGCTTGGGCCGGGCTTGGGTTAACGTTTTTCGTAAAAAGCCCGCCAAGCCCGGTCCGAACCCGGCCCGGCCCCGCCCGACGAACAGGTCTAGGACGCACTGTTACAGTAATATATTATAAAGCTACTTGTCTAAATGCACAATAAACAAGACCACAGTTACAGAGCTACTTGAGTACGACAATAAGCAGCAATGAGGACAATATTCTCACCTTTTAATACATGGAAGACCATGTCATTCAAATAAACAAGCATGGAGCCCCTCTTGGACAGTAAATTTCCAGGCACATTGACAAAATCACGTACATATGATTCCGGATCTTCCAATAACTGCTTCATGTAACAAAAACAGATAATGTTAAATGATGTAAGATCATTTGAAATATTGATGACAAATTCGTGAATATGGACTATTAGTTGATAATACAAAAAATAACTAAGTAGTCATGCATCAATAATGTGTATGTTGCCGTAAGAATTCACAATTGATGCAATAATGTCTTAAAAACATTTGCATAATTTGAATGAATATTTCAGTGCACTAATTAACTATTGTTCACATGTCACTGCAACTTAAAATATGTTTTTATATGTGACATCAGATTTGTCAAAAAGAAATTATATGTTTCAGAAAATGTTAAGGAATTGATGCAGAAAAATGCTCCAGATGAAAGTTTTCAAATGAGATAGCCGACTAGAGATTTTAGGGGAAAATCAAAAATTAATGTTACACATCAGGCAAGTATACTAGTTCATACAGTATGAGCTTCTAAACTTAATTGCTTTTGTATTTGTATTTGCATTTGCACAGAAACTATATATGCTCAAGGCAGTCATAATTAAGCTCTTTGAGTAATGATAACTAAAAAGATTAGTTGTTGCACATTAGAAAAAGCATCAAGCAAGATCCACAATATCAAGATCACAAGTATATCAGTACAGTAAATCCAAACAATAGCCCTAAATACGCTTAGCCTGAAGTTGCATAGAAGTCATGACAATACTATTACCTTTCCCCACATAAATGTTGGCATGGCAAGAAAAGCGGTCAAGATTGTACAACCAGGGCGTATATACCCCTCCAGCTCAACTGGCATGCTGGCCAACCATTCGAAAATCTGTAAATACAGAAAACTATAGGTCAACCAATTCCTAAATTCCCTATCCATTTAGAAATATACACTATCAAATACTAAACTGTAACAGTAATTCTTTAAAATACTTGATGTCGAAGCCTTCTAGGAAATTCTGCTGGATTCCAGTCATAAAGCTTGAAGGAGATCCTGCCTGTTGGACACTACACCAAAATACCAATAATTTAAGATTCTACAACTCCATAAAGAAAATCCAAAACAATGAAGGAAGGAGACCCACCACAGATGAATAAAAGCTCTTGTTGCCATTAGAAGGGGAAAGTGAAAATTTCGAATCATCATTTCCTCCATCCTTCTGAGTTCCAACAGATAATCCACTGTCGCTATTGGGATTCCCGGAATTGGGAGCCGAATGAAGTGTGGAAATATTCCCATCTTCATACTCAACAAATGCTTCTTTCTCAACAATTTGACAATCTGAAAATGAAAGGAACCTAAATTCACAAACCAAACTAACATTTATACCGAAGAAAATTTAAATTAGTTTCAACAATTGAAAACCTTTTGCACCGTCGCCATCAGGCGCCGTAGCTTCATTGTGTAGCTCCCCTTGGAGTTCTTTATCAACTTCAACCTTGGAATCATGCGGTTTTCTTCGCCGTCTATCATTGTGGCGCTCTAATTTTCTTCTACAACTACGCTTTCCCTCGTCAAAATCAGACAACAAATGAAACCTGCTTAAATGAAAATAAGTTCGATCAATCTACCTACTAATTTCACAAAAGATTGAAGCAACAAAAAGCGCTTGATATCTCACTTGCCACACTGTTGACAGTATCTTTTATTCTCCCCATCAAACATAACAGCACTTGCATTCGCACAACGTAAACAAACTCGGTGCCTCTTATGGTACCCCTTAAGCTCACTAATATCAGCCTCACACCCGGGTACTTGGCACCGAGCAACGACTGAATTCGACCTAGTTCTACGGACCCGCTTCTTCCCACGCACTCCTTCCTCTTCCTCTAATTTCTCATCAAGCTCCGGGCAAGCGCATGGGACCCGACCCGCCAAAAAATTGGAGCAGGTCAATCTAGGGTCGCGCTTCCTGACTTTCTCCGGAACTTGATGTGTCTCCGGAGGAATAATCGGAGGAGGTAGAGAATCAATTGAAGTTTCAACAGAATCAAAAATCGAGAATTGATCGTCTACATGTAAATCGAATAGATCAGTCCAGTCCCAGAGAGATGAAGATGAAGGATCTTCGGTAAGCGGAGGGTGAATTTCCATATCGTTATAGTTAGGCCGTCTATCTCCAACTCCGGCGGGAAGTGGAGGAGACGGTTCCATTATGGCGGTAAATTGACCTAGATTTGGAGGGGATGATAAGGCGTACAAGGGATGTTAAAAAACTGTCCGGTAGGTATCAATCGGGTGGGTAAAAGTTTGTTGGTATTGCTTCTTTCAAGTCAGTCCGGTAGGTGGCGACTCGAATATTATGTTTACCGGGAAATATAAATAATGAGGATTGGGTGGTGCCGATGGCAACATAAAGTATTTCTATATTTGTACTTGTAAAAAATTGTGTTCAGTCGCCGTTTACCACGCGCCACCGTTGTCTTATTTCGATTTCTCTTTTCGACTTGTCTGTATATATCTTCCACTCACCAGCTAAATTTCTCGTTTGTTTGGCGAAATGTAATAAAATAGAAAATGAATTATAAAATATCAAATATGATGAATGATTTGATATAGGGTAGAATAGTTATACCTGACTATTATAGAAATCATGGAATGACTATTCCTTTTTAAAATGAATGAATAGTTATTTCATATTTATATTTTAGTGAGAAATAACTATTTCGTCTGATGTTCGAGTTAAGCATCATATTTGACGTTCTTCCATTCATATTTTATTTTGTTTCATTTCGTCAACCAAACAAGTCATTAATGTTACTAATGTATTTTGTTTTTGTATATGCCTCAAAAGCATGAACTCATGTTACATTTTGGTTTTTTTGGTGAGCAACTTATTTCATTGTCATTTGCGTTACCATTTCCGTTTTTGTGCCATCAAGCTTATCCTTAATGTGTCAAATATTGAATGAAAGAAATGGATGGGAATACATAACTAGGACGACAAATTTTCCCATGTCATTTGTACACCATATTATATGGCATGTTCACTTTGTATCCAATGTGACTTCATGTGTCAGATAAATATATTCGCTGAAACGTAGTCTCCTCTAAAATTTACACGTATATGGTAAACAACGCACAAAGGTTACTTCTCGTAATACTATTGGAAGATCTTCGATAATTGTGTGTCAAATTAATACGATAGTCATATCAAGGAGGTAATCCATCGAAATATGGCACATAGATTCTTCGAATCATACACTTGTTAACTTTATTATTATGTTTCTTTCTATACACTTGTTATTTTGATCCATCATACCATTTGTGCATTACCTGCTACATGGCATGTCGAGTTTGAATCTAAAAGCGTTGTTTACTATAAAATCTACACGTATGTAGTAAACATGCAAACAACTATTGCATCTTCTTATAGTATTTATACATTTTACATAATTTTACATCACAATAATATAATATCAAATGCATCAGTACCTCTCTCAGCTTGGTCACAATAATCAGATATCACTCTTAACTTTCAAAACGTCTGAAAACCCCCCTCATGGTTATAAAAGTGAACTAGTTTATCCCTTAGATGGAACTAAACCATTCACGCATGGGAGCAGGGCCGGCCCTGGGGGGTGGGCAACGAGTGTCACCGCCCAGGGCCCATGTTGAAAAGGGTCTCAAAAATAATTTTTTTTATAATTTTAGTAGTTAATGTTAAAAAGATAAAAGTAAACAATAATTATTAGTATATGAAATGGTAAGTAATTTGTTATAGAAGTGAGAAGTCATGAGATCAAATTTTGGTTTTCATAAAAAATGGTTAATTTTTGTTATAATTTTTTTACCAATGGCCCATTTTATCAATCTCTTTATTATTTTACCTAGGGCTCTCAATTTATCAGGACCGGGCTTGCATGGGAGAGTGTACAACACTCACGGATAAGTGTAAAATTTTAAAAACTCAAACCAGTGAAAACACGACATATGACATGTAACATAAAAATTCAAAAATATCCTTGGTATAATTTCAAATAAGTCCAAATTCAAATTTTCTTACAAAAATATCATCTTCTCCAAAACTCAACCTTTCATCTCCCCTTTTTAATTATTTCAAGGTTAATGCAACAATCAATATAAATGAAGCATGTGTTCCTACAATTAAAAACAAATAACATGAATCTCATTTTGCATCTGGGTTATCGTTTACTCCACTAAATTAGCTCAAAAAACCCCCAAAATTCACCGTTGATTATTGCTTTGTAGTTTCCCAAAATTAACGAGCTTTGTTAATGCGATTAACGACCTCCTATAATCCTGCGAAAAATCTCTAATCAACAAATCAGTCGCCCCTTACAAAGTATTTAAGAATCATTATTTCAAATCCATTAACACATAATTCTGTCAAATTTCAAATTCTTCATGGCAATCTCAGTTTTCTTCCACATTTAACTCTGCACTACAATTTCCAGTATTATTCTAATTTCTATTATCATACAAATCATCTCAGTTGTATAAAAAAATCAACAAAGTTTAAAAACCCAATTGAGCAAATTGACTTGAGAAACAAGAGAAGGAAAAGAGACTTGGCCGGAAAAAGAAATGAAAGTGAGATTTGGCAACTTAGGAATTAGTCATGTTCCCGATCGTGGCAGTCCAAAAATCATCGAGAATGGCCATTGAGATTTCGTCGGAGAAGAAAGAAAAGTGAAGAGATGAGAAAAAACTGAAAATGATTTTTAATTTTTTAAAAGTAAATCCATTTACTTTCACTTTTCAACTCTTCATGTAATCCGACACATCAGTACAAAAAGGTTAAGTTGTTCAATTTTGCCAACATGATGGGGATAACCGTACCTTTTGGAAATTAAAGGTGCATCCGACTATTGTGACCAAGTTGAGGGGGGTAATGATGTATTTAGCCTAATAAAATCCATCAATATTTGGCACAACTTACTCTTCTCTCCATACACTTGTTACCATTTCTTTCGTTTCTTCCTGTTTACTTTCTCAGTTGTATTATTTACGTTTACAAAAGTAAAGAAACATCTTTTGTTTATGAATATTTATTATCATTTTTTAATAATCCAACAATGTTTTAATTCTTAATAACTATTAATCTATAATCACTAGGTTTTCGTTTAGCGATCACCACTCTTAAAAAATCCAAGAAATGTAGAGTTGTGGGTTCAAACCTTCCTATCAACAAAACTGGCAAAAATGTTACATATTTCTCAAAAAAAAATGTAGGACCAAATTCATTTGTTATTTATAACGTAAATCAACATACAAATATTTTTATATTTTCAAACTTGCCCTTTTCATTGTCAAATATGTGTTATTGATATGTCTATACACTTGATCAACTGTATAATTTCTCGAAAATCTAATAAGATGTTAATTTTAATTTTTCAATTAATTTTCCTCTGTTTTGCAAAATTTACATTATGATTTGCGCATAAGGGTTTTATATTTTCAACTTGCATTTTCATTTGATCTTTTCCCAATTCAGATATGTGTTATTGTTTCATTGGAATGTCTCATGCTAACTTGATTCGCCATATGATTTATCGAAATTCTAATGTGGTGTTAAGTTTAATTTTTCAACAATTATCCTCCGTGTTAAATAAATACATTATGATTTGCACACGAGATTTTTTATACCTCTTATATGCTTACTTTAAATTAAATTTATAAATATGTAAAATTGAATTGTGTTGAATTTATATTTTTAGTATAGAAATATAGAAGATCAAAATTATAAAACTTTAAGTTAAAACCAAAAAATATTATCAACAAAAAGCAAGCTAATTAGATTGAAGTAATAAAAGCATGAGGTGGAGGGTGCTCGACGGCGGCGGCGCGTGTGAGAAAAAGATGCTACTAAGAGGCAAGGGCAATAGAGACGAACATGACAACAAAAACGATGTCGAATAATATTAGAGACTTTTGCTTTCAGCATTTTGTTGAAATTAAAAAATTTTCTGTCGTGGAAAGCCATTGTTAATTTTTACTAATTTTTTTATTTTATTCTCTTAAACTAATTCCCACTTTAAAATATAGCAATGACAAATAATCAGAAAATAAATACACGTGTCAACTTCTACTGCTGATAAGTAATTAGTTCAACCAAATTATTAAAAAATTAGCTAATTACATTAATTAAATTATGGTTATTTTATATATTACAAATAATACTATGTTTTACCATTTTTCATTATTAGATTAAACATTGTATAATTCATCCAATGATTGAAAGAGATAATGTAATTAATGGCGTACCTTTTAAAAGTAAACTAATTAGTCATTAATTTTTCAAGGAGACAAGGGAAGACATCATTAATTTTATAAAATTTTTAGTGTAAATTTTAAATATGTAAATAATTATAACTTCCGCCGTATGTCTTGAATAAATATATCAGTACCTTTTTAGGGTCCGGATCTCAATTTTATAGACCCGTCGGATCTGGACCCGGATTCGGATCCGGGTTCAGGAAACGGGTCCGGGTCCGGATAATGAAACCCGGATCCGGATCCGTATTTAAATATTAATTGTATTTTTTATTTATTATTTACCCCGAAAATATTGGATAATTAATATTATTTGATATCCACGTAAATCCAATTGCATGAACATAATTAAATGAGCATGTAAACTATTTAAAATAAGATGAAATGTACAAGTATGGAAGCTGAAATTAAGAATTTAATGTTAATTATATGGACCCGTTTTGAATCCGGATCCGTAAATTATGAACCCGTCAAATCTGGGTCGGATCCGGGTTCAATATATGAAAACGGATCTGGGCCGAGTCCAACAGGGCGGGTTGCCATCCTCAGTTACAAGGAGACTTCAATTCGAGTATGTTAAGGATTCCAGATTTGTTAAGGACTCCAGATTATATTCTCCCGTTCAGTACAAATACTTGGTAATCACAGTACTTTGTAAACCCTAATTATTACAAACAGATCTTGAGTAGACAAGTAATCAGATTCTGTAAGCCGAAACAAGATTCCGACTTCCAGGATGAGAGGAGGAGGAAGAAGCAGCCATGGAAATTATACAAATCCATGTTTGACTATGCACCAACCATGGGCTTCCCTTTTGATTTATGGGATCAAGCGCATTGAAGGCAGGTCTTGGCCTTCTCCTATTCGAGGTATTTCCGCCTTAATCTCGATTTTTCTTCTTTTTGTAATTTTTGTTTTCATAATTAGTAGACGAGACTCTTCAGCTTTGATTTTGTATTTAATTTTTCTGTAAAATTTGATGCTTGAAACCTCTCTTCTGTTTTTTCTTTCTTGTCAAAGATTAGGGCAAAGGGAACTGTGGTTAATGGCTTCCTCACTAGTCACTTGTTTTTGATAAACTCTCTGTTTGGAAAAGAAATTAAATGCCCTTTTAATTTTGTCATTCTGTCTATTTCAAGCTTTGATATATCAATAACTGTATAGAGTGATGACATGGCCTTGTTTTATAGTAACTGTAGAATGATAAATTAAAATCCTATAGTTCTGATTAGACTTCTGGTAACAAGATTTATAGTTTAGATCAGTATTTGTTTGATTTTATTATTGCACTAATAGTTTGTTAATTTAAACAATTGATGAGCATAAATTGCTATAGTTTTTTCTTTATGCAATCCAACTTATGTGTCACAGAATTTTAAATGTAGCGAAAGAACAAGAACTTCTATGAATTCCATTACAAACATTACATGAAATATTTGTCTACACTAAAAAGTTTTGAATTGTGTGCGATAGTAATCTAAGGCTTTACTGTGAACTAACTATGTTGTCTGGTTTTTGAAGGTCGGCTTTGGATTCATGCTGCAAGTAAAGTTCCAGAAGAAGCCACGATAAAAGCAATGGAGGATTTCTACAGGGAAATCTATGCAGTGAATGGAATTACTGGCATTAAGTTTCCTGAGCATTACCCTGTTTCGAGACTGCTGGGTACGCTCTGACATTTTCGAGACTTTGTTTGTTTTCAGGAAATCTTTAACGTTTTCTTTGTGATGCTCTGAGTCATAATTATGTGTCCTGCTTCTACTTGTATCAATTATCTTTCCCTTTCCAATGAATAGCTTAATGTTTACTGAGAAAGATAGCAGTTAATGCTTTATGTTTATGATCATTTGGGATGATCTCTAAGTTTTTGCATTTTGGCAACTTTCTTCTCTATTTTTTTATTATTTTGTCTTTCACTTGGTCCATAATTTAATGTCTTCATGTATTTTATAGGGTGTGTTGAAGTGGTTGGCTGTGTTAGAGGTGAAGAACTAGCAAGCTGGGAGGCTGTACCTGAAGGGGTGAGTAAATATTCAAGTTTCCGACTTTTTGTGTTAAATTGGTGCACTTGGTTTTTATTTGATTACTGTAATCCATAATTTCGAGCTATGCTTAACCTACAGGCAAGGTTAGAAGCACTAACAGATTTTTGCTGGCTCTGTGAACAACCACAGGTTTGCTCTTCACTATTAACCTCACATATTCAAAACTGTTTGTATTTTTCGTATTCGCTAATTCTTCTTCTTTTTTCCGCAGAAATTGCTAGTTCCGTTTGAGATGCGCGGCTTTCAACGTGTTTATAATTTGGAAAGAAAGGTACGTAACATGCAAAAAATGAAAAAATAAATCTATTTTTCTTGTGATGTTGTTCAAATTCGATATCGTCGTGCTTTGTGCCTTCGACAGGTATACGAAGCTGCAATTAGAGGTCTGACTCCAATGAACGGTCCAATGCCAGTTACATTTCCCCTTCCAAATCCTCGCGATCCCTTTTCCTTAAAACCAGAGTCAATATCCATGCTTTTCCCCGATGAAGCATCTAAAGTGGAGAAATCGTCAAGTCTTACCGCGGCCATCGCTGGTGCTCGTGCAGTAGCAACCCAGTTCAGCAAGAACGATCAGAATCGCCTAACGAATACTATGCAGAAAACCCGATTCGATTCCAGTAGCAGCTACCAAATAAAGACCAAGCCTTTTGAAGAACTTAATGAAAATCCTTCGGATGGGGGAACAAGTAACCGTACTCTACCTCGTGTCGATATGCTACAGACTGCTGGTAGTTCTAAGGTTTGAAGTTACGAAGAAATATTCTTTTCTGCGTATAGTTGTTGTTTTGGCTGTGTGACGGGTTCATACTTTGGATATGTAGCTTTTTGCTGATGCGGTTAAAGGGCTGAAGCTCTCCTGAGCCACGCTTCGAAAATTAGACCTTGAAACTGGAGACGCTTGAATCAACCTCTTATAAGTTGAAGATCCGGATTGTTCATGATATTATTTAGCACCTGTAAACTAGTCTTAGGTTTTGCATTTGTTACAAATAACTTAATAAATAGCTTTGGTTCTGTATATAAGCTTATGATATAGTATCTGTTTGTTCTCTTTAGCTTTGGTTACTGTATTTTGTATGAATTTAGTTATTTTGCAATCTCAGTATGTTGTCTAGATTGACTGTGATTCTAAATTGGTTATTTTCTCATTAGTTGAACAATTTGGTAAAAGCTAGAAAATTGATCCTCTGAATTTTTAAGCAACTTCAAATGAGAAGAGGTTTTGTACCCCATTATGCAACTTTAAATAAGTTGCGATTTTTCCTATAAATTAGGTGGAATGGTGGATGATGTTGTTGCAATACTGTTTCGATTTGCACAGTTGAGTTTTCAAGGATGATGTTGTTCGCGTAAATATTCCACAAAGTTATAAAAAGATTGGGAGTTTAGGCCTTAATCTCTTCGATTACTAATCCTTTAATCATTTCGGTTCAATTTAATTCATTTTAGTTCAGATATGCGTAGTTATAAATTTATATTAAAATAAATTTAAGTTAGCTAAAGCAGAAATTATAAAAAGTAAATAGTAAAATGTCACTGGTAGAAATGGGTAGGTCTTTAAGCACTGTTAAGATTTCGTTAGTACCACAAAGCACAGTAAGACGAGCTGTATGATTTGTATATAAATTACCATTCATTTAGTTAACATAATTAAAAAGGCATAAGTAGCTTCTCATTTTCTATCACATTAAAAAGAAATGAGAGATGGTCCGAAATTGGTTATAATATTGCTCTTGATCCATGGTATTTATGCAGCGAATTGTGCTCAGAATTCCAATGAATTATCGCTCTGACTCACCTCCACCACTCTGACTTTTTTTTTTGTGTCTCTTTCAATGAATTACTCGGCGCGTTTTATTTGAAATGCTGGTTGATGGTAAAGAATAAGGGTTTATTATCAATGATTGTTTATCTTATTTTATATCTCATCTGGATATTTATGTATATGTAACTTGATCATTAATGTTTCAAATTACTAAAATCTAACTTTAGTAGGAAGCACCATTTTGTTGGAGAGAGGTTAAAGTTGTTCAATGTCAAATTATATCATTAAAGTAACTGAAGAGGGGTTCATTTCTTGAAAACTAGCAACTATTTGGGGGAAAATAAACCCAAAAGCACAATAGTGTGCAGGGAAAAATATTATGATGTGAAGTAAAATAGTTTTATGTATCTAATTATAACACTGACACTTGGTGATTTTAGGGTAAATGAGTGATTTTTTACAAGTTCAAGTGAGTAATTGAGGCAGAAATTTTAGTGTGAAATCAAGCGTTCAAGGGTTTCCAATGCATTTTATTTTTCTTTTTTCTTTTTTGCCTTAAATTATGGGTTGGTTAGACCAGAACGTAGTGACCAGATGCTACTGTTTTGGTGCTATGAGATGGTGACGTTATGATCCAAAAAGCTTGCAACTTATTTGCCAAGAAAATAATGTATCGAGAAAATAAAATGTCTCATAACACTATAATACTACCAAACATTTTTTTTGTTGCAATATTGAAAATTATTTCTACCACAATAACATATTCATGTACATTTATAAAAAAGTATAATGTGTAGAAAAATATGTTGATAACATGGGCTGAGCAAGTGGGAGGAGAATAAAGTTCGAATCTTATTAAATACATTTGTTGAGAAGAGTGAGAAACTTTAACTGTGACTAAGTCTCGAACAAGAATATCTTAATGAAGATATTTATAAATATTACCAAACTAAATTAAAATAAGTTATTGTTCCCCGTCCATCTTGATTAGTATTAAGTACTAAGAGTTTTGAGTGCTATTATTCCCTTTGTAACTGTGGTTAATTGAGTGGTATAAAACGAAAAGATATCAAATTGTTAAATTACGGATAACTGATTCTAGATAACTAGTCAAAGGATAGAGTTGTTCAACATTGAAAAATTAGTTACCCTGCCAAATTATGTTGACTTGCAAAACATAGAAAACCAGTTTTACTTTGTACTTTGTAGTTTTATATATAGATATAAGCAAACGTAAAATCCTAGATCTATATATTGTTAATTTGAAATGAACTAGGAAGCAATAATGAATAATATTTCATATGTGTTAGCTTTCTTATTGATTAATTGGCTACTCTTCTCATCACATCATATTTGTTCAGCAAAAAGGGATTCTCTAATCTCTAACAAAATTTCTTCCGATGACAAGTTGAAGGTTATTAGCAAAAGGGCTGATAGAAGGTCACCGCCACCTCCTCCTAAGCTTAATTCGCATCCGCATGTCAAGCCTAGACAACCACCACCGCCTCAGCCTTCACCATTATCGGTGCCGTCACATGCAATATTAGTTCTAGACTAATATAAGACATGGCTCAAAAGTTTCAGGCCTTTAATTGGCTTTTGTTCATGATGTCTTGGGTACTATGTTTTGGAGGATAAAATCATATGTTGTGGTTTATAAAATGTTTGCTTTAACATCTATGTTCTTGATTGATGTGCTTAAGGTCCTTGGCCAAACGAGAACAAACATTTCTCGTTTTGATTAAGTGGTCGACACAACACTATTTTGTCTTAGGATACGAAATAGGCATTAACCGGGCTACCTAACTTATCATAAATACTAAGAAACTTGTTTTAAAATATTTAAAAAGCATGATTTAGTTGAGTGTATCTGTCCACACATACAAAATTTAAGCTATCATAGTAGACCAATACTATTAATTAGCTTCATGATAAAATTTTAAAGAGTTCTTGTAGCATGATGTAATCAAGATAAATTTGTTAAAAAAATTGCTACTTGTGATATTAAAATACATTCCGGAAGTACAACAAAATTGATCTACCAATAGTATTCAAGATCACCTACTTAAACACCCAAATTCCCACGTGCAAATAAAAAAAGAAAGAAAATATAAAAATTAAGTAATAATTATGTTCAATTTAATTATGCTTTCTCAAGCTACTTTTATGAAAAACTCAGTTTTCAAGCTTTTTTAATAAGCAGCATTGTTAATTTTGGAAAAAATAAGTCCGAAAGTTTTTAATTAAATAGTATGAATGATCAAAATGTGTTGTTCAAAACCAAAATATGTAATTCTATAAAATTTGTGAAAGAAACTTATTAAAATAACAACTTGAAAAACAATAACAAATATAGTCTCCTGTAGAAACACGAATATGTAGTTTTTTCAGATAGGTAGTTCTTTCAAATAGGTAGTTCTTTCAGCACTTTGTTTTTACTTTACCATTAAAAACACGAAAACTTAAATATGTAAAGTTGAAAATTCTTTGAAATCTTTTGTATATAAATTACTATTCAAATTTAACATAAACTTAACAAATATGGTCTCCTATTTAAATGTGTTATTCAAATAGGTAGTTCTTTCAGCACTTTGCTTTTACTTTACCACATTAAAAACACGAAAACTTAAATATATAAAGTTGAAAATTCTTTGAAATCTTTTGCTAAATAAATATTAAAGATTTCATTAGTGCCACAAAGCCTAAAAGGACGAGCTGTATGATTTGTATATAAATTACTACTCAAATTTAACATAAAATGGTATAAGTGTAGCTTTTCAATTTTGATTACATTAGAAGGAAATGAGAGTAGCTGGTTTGAAATTGGTTATAATTTTGCTCTTGATCCATGGCATTTATGATGCGAATTATGCATATAGTTCAAACGATTTATGTTGTCGTTATAAGAATTTGAAGGCGCTTCCAATAAATCCACCACCATCTCCAAGGGATAATAATCATATTCATTATGGGAGTCCTCCTCTTCCGCCACGGCCTCCAATTCCGCCTCACTCATCACCTCCACCAGTTTGACTTCATTGAAATATCTACCCGGTCGTGTTATTTGATTTAATGTAGTTGTTATCGGTAATTACAAATGAATGTACTTCTTATAATATATAATTGAAATTAAGTTCATTGTTATTTCTCATCTGGATATTTATACAAGTTGTGTGATGTTTCAAATTACTAAAAACTTCAGTGAGAAGCAACATTTTGTTGTTGAGATGTACAATAAAATTGATCTAGCAATAGTATTCATGATCACCTACTTAAACATCCAAATTCCGTGCACTTACAAATAAAAAAGAAGAAATTATAATTTAAAATAAGTACAAACACTATTAAAATGTCACTTGTAGAAATGGGTATGTCTTTAAGCACTATTGCATTTTCTTAAAGACAAAGACTTAAATATATAAAGTTTGACACATATTTTTCGAAATCTTTTATTAAATAAAATATAAAATAAAGCGCATTGGACGAGCTGTATGGTTAGTATATAAATTACCATTCAAAGCCAACATAAAATGGCGTAGGTGAGGGCTGGTTTAAATGTGGATTTCATTTTGCTATTGATCCATGGTATTTATGCTGCGAATTATGCACATATTTCCAATGAATTATCTCCTCTTTACAAGAATTTGAAGATGCCCGGGTTAAGGGATCCAAGAAAACCACCACCGGCTCCAATATCTAGCCGTCGTAAACATAAGAGTCCTCGTACTCCTACTACGCCACCAAACCCGCTTTACTCACCTCCACTATTCTGATATTGTGTATGTATCCTTCATTGAATTATCTACGGGCCGTGTTTATCTTATTTGATGTACCTCTTAGTGTGAGAAATAAGGGTGTGTAACAAATGAATGTGCTTCTTATTATATATGATGAGATTAGTTTATCATGCATCTCATCTGGATATTCATATACGTAGTCTGATAAATATTAATATATTTAGTATAGATCATATTGGACTTTGTTTCTTCGTGGCAAAATAAAGGCAAAAACTAATTATTGGACTATAGCTTGTTTATCTTTTATGTCTATCGGATATACGCATTAGAGAGTCAAGATAACTAGTCAAAAGATAGAGTTGTTCAACATTATACTGTTGAACCACTCCTTTGAAATTTTGTTTTGATTTTTGCAATACGTGCAACAAGTTTGACTATAAGAAGGATTGACCAGCATATATATATTTGGTAGGGAGAGAGCATACCCAAATTATTGGAACCAATGATTGATCAAAACTAGACTAGGCAGCACACTTGTGCAACAATGGGTTATGGGTCGCAACTTTGGAGACGGTTGATGTGGATTGACCCAAAATGCATTTAAAAACGCAAATAGGGTCACACATTAGTCCAAAATGTTTTAAAACTCGTGCTTCAAATTATAAAGTCGTAGGAGCTATGAGGTCATTTTAGGTGGAAAATGGTACAAATACATTTATAAACGCACTCTTCATTATGGATCCTGTCTCTGGAGTCAAATGGAGAATGACCCAAACTCAAATTAATAAAACCTCATAATTATACTGACGGTTTACAAATGAACGGATTCCATTATCTAAAATAATAGGGTTGGTTTGTATTTACCGAGTCAATTACTGCTGATCCAAAATAAACTACTTTAAATTAAGTGGTAAGTAGGTTAGTATCCCTCAAGTAAGATCTCAAATTCGAACTTTGTGAATGTAAAAATTCTCACCGAGAAATTCATCCAACATATCCAAGTGTATTATCCGAGTCGGATTTGAATATAATCGGGATAAAGATCCGGTGAAACAGATGTGCAACAAAAAAGGTTATTAATTATTGACTCCTTGTTGTGTGTTTGGAGTAGAACCTTGATGATTACCTGCAAATGGCAGCGGAGGAGATAATAATGGTACAAATTTATCCTTCTTCATGTTTTAACTTGCCGGCATTCGAAACATAAATGTTAATTTCCACTATTAACATTCTTGGATTTTCCATTTTCAAATCTGTTCTCCTTCCTTCAAATCTTAATTTCATAATCTCT
This sequence comes from Euphorbia schlechtendalii, assembly GCA_949673415.1. Classification (NCBI taxonomy): domain Eukaryota; kingdom Viridiplantae; phylum Streptophyta; class Magnoliopsida; order Malpighiales; family Euphorbiaceae; genus Euphorbia; species Euphorbia schlechtendalii. Next base: position 7,566 of record CATIWQ010315675.1, on the reverse strand, counting down.
ATAATTAATGGCATCACTGCAACTCCATATTCAACACCCTTCACTCTTGCCATTTCTTCTTGTCTATTTTTGGATCAATGATCGACCTCTATTTCATTTTTATTCTCTATTCATATATAGCACAACGAATTCAAACTTCTATCGGGGGTTAGTAGTTCATAGTGCAAACATGGACTTCACTACTCAAGTAATATTAAATTTGATCTACTGACTTGGTCTTTGTTTTTAATATTCAAAATTATGCACTTTCATTCATTAATCATATTGAATTTGTCTCTGTTTATCAAGACTCTGTTCTTATGAGCTAAATAGAGTTGAACTAAATCAAACTCAATGTTTATTTATAATAAAATTGAAGTGCGAAAAACTGAATTGAAGTTTAAAATAATACAACTTAATCTTATCACTCCTAAGGAGGTGTTTCGAAACTTTAGTAGCCATTGCCTACTAATATCATGTTTTTTGAACTTGATGAAGTTAAAGTTATTTGAATTAAGTGTAAATTGATAACTATGTGAACCTATCCTGAACTGATGTATAGAAGAACATGGCCTAACATTCTTTCATTGTTCCATCTACTTAAAATTTCACAATTTCGAGGTTATTTTCCTTCTATCACAACCTCATTCCATAATACATACAAGCCATAATATATGCATCAACAACAATAGGATATTAATGGATTATGTGTCTACCTGTAATTAATAACATTCTTATGATTAAGGTATACATGAGCTACAAGTTTGATGCATTTATGATATGAATGTAGTACAAATATGTTTTGAGTGTGATATAAATGTGGTATCAATGTGATATAATCAAAACCAATATAATTAATCATCGATAAACCCCGTGGTTGAAAAAGAATTAACGGTATATTTGAATTCTTGTTTTTTTTTTTTTTGAATTTTTAATGAATTGAATAAAATTGATTTGTACTTATTAAGTGTAAAATTGTAATTGTATAAGTAAGCAGTACTTATATGTATTGCATTATACAGTTAAATAAAGTATAAGTTGAAAAGCTCAGAGTCTTAATACATTTATTTTTTTATGTACTATATACTTGCATTCTTTATAAAAAATGAAAATGAAAATGAAAATGAAAAGCATTGAATCCTTTTCATATGAGATGTAGAACACATCGATGAGACCTAAATTTTCAACATATTGAAACTTTCAGCATCGTTCTGAATTAATATTAATGTGCACCACATGAATGATGTCAAAACAAAATTGTGTCCACATGACAAGGATTCGCCTATGCCACCACCACCACCATCACCTCATGCAACCTTCACCTCCACCATCCTCAGTACACGTCATATGGTGTTCAAAATCACCACCCATATCAACTCTTCCAGGAAAATTTGGTACAATGTAGATCTATTAAGCTTAAACGATACCATAATACAGAGATTCCAATCTAGATGAGTTACCTATTTCGTCATTGTTTGAGTTAAATTATACTGTATAGTGACCACCCTTTATAACATTCCAATTTATTCAATATATTTTCGGCTTATATGTTGTTTTAACGCGTATGTTGAAAAGCAATAAATACATAACGTGCAAGAAAGTAAACTCACAGGAAAGTAAAAGTTCATACCATTTGCATGAAAGATAGAGAACACACCTCGCCTTTATTTCATAGGAGAGAAATCCAAAGCATACGAATGCACTTATCAATTAATGTCAATAAATGTCGCGAAGTGCCTAGAACCGGATAATGTAGTGATTTGAGATGGTCCCCAAACATCAAAGTGAATAATCATAAAAAGGGAAATACTTCTACTATAACCGGGTAAATATGAGATTTTATATCTCTTAGCTATTTGACAAACATCACATTTCAACTTAGCATTATTATTTGAAAATAAATTTGATTTCAATTTCCGAAGGTAATTAAATGATAGATACCAAGACAAAGATGCCACTAGGGGTGTTAAAAAACCGAACTGAACCAAAATAACCGACCGAACCAATGTAATTCAGTTTTTCGGTTATGTTATTCGGTCTAAATGGTTCGGAGTCGGTTATTGATTTTATAGATTTTCGGTGATTTTGGTCGGTTCGATTTTTGTTAATAATAAACCGATATAACCGAACTAACCTATTAATGAAAATATTCATGAAAAACTAATTTTTTACAAATTATAATATCATTTTTTTACCTAACAATTAAACAATATATAATACCAATAAAATCTATACCGAAACTGCCTCAATCTCCACGTCACTTGCAACACCAATACGAAATATTATGTCGGGGCATTTAGCATATTGATCTTGCCAAAACTTTTGTTTCTCATTTAGTTGAAATTTACTTATTAATAATGGATGTTAGTTTATTTTATTATAATTTTACAAGTCCAGCACTTACTAACAAGTCAGAAAAATCTTATTTTTATGTCAATTTATAAATTTTTTTAAAAATAGAGTAAATTAACGTGCATAACCAAAGGTTATAGTAAGAATTAGTAAAGATAAATAATAGGAAAAATAAACAAAACAAAACCGAAATAACCGAATTGACCAACCGAACCTAATACATCGGTTCGGTTGCTTTTTTACTTCGGTTCAGTTTTGATTTGTATTTTTTTAACTATTCCGGTTGTCGGTTTATTTAGTTCGGTTAGGTTATTCAACCGAACCAACCGATGAACACCCCTAGATGCCATAACCATGCCATATCTTTGTTTCCTTTACCCGCTTCAGTGTTATTTTCTTTGCCCAACTTCTGATTGTTTGACGGAGCCACATCAAGATAGTACAAATTTCCACGACTAATACCACAGCCAAGGGTCCAATGTGTTGTTATCTCCTGAAAAATACACTGATCATGCCAAAAGATTACATTACAATTCAATGTTTTCGTGATTTTGATAACAGATAAAAGGTTGGAAGAAAGAGAAGGAACTATCAACACAATATCAGATTAAAGAATTTTTTATTGCATTAAATAAAACTATTCATGTATTTGGGGTGATCTTTAAACTATTTCACAGTTTAAGTAGTTTTTACAATGTTCGATTTTTACAAAGTCAAACAATATAAATTTTCCTTCCTGACAATAGTGTCCGATTTTTATAAAATTGGACATGCAATGTCCGACTTTTAAGGTATTGGACATTAATGTCTGATTTTTATAAAATTGGACACCCAATGTCCGATTTTTAAGGTATTGGACAATAGTGTCTGAGTTTTATAAAATTGGACAAGTTGTCCAATTTGATTTTTGGCCGGTTTTCTCTGAATCAAGCCTTGAAAAAATATTCCACTATTTCCCCGTTTCAACTTTCCATTAGTTTGATGTATAAAAATAAAACAAGTATTTTCTTTTCATGTTTCTTATTTTTGTTATTTTTTTTGTTGGTTTTACATTATTTGTTACTATTTTCATGATTTTACATAATTCTACTCCAAAACTACATATAATTATAATAATTAGAATACAGTAATATAATTAAAATATAATACAAACATAACATAGCATAGAGTACTTATAAAAAAATTAATTATAAAACAAAATAAAAAATAAAGTTATATAAAGTTTAGGCATCTCGTATATTCCTACATGGATTTCTACGTGGAGATTGTGGAGGTTGTCGCTTCAGTTGACATTGATAGATCAAATTGAACTATTGGTGTTGTTCCATAATTGTGGTGGGTGAATGTGGGTTGTGAATAATTTGGCATACTAGACATGCCAAAACATTGCTTTATTGAGAATGGTAGTGCAAAAGGCGGAAACATGATTGGTGTAGTTGGAGTGACCGTGCTAATCATATTCCAAGGTGATTGGTTTTGTGTGGACCATTGTGAAAAACCCATATACGGGGGGTTTTGAGAGACCTAAAACCCAATTTGTGACTTACTAGGAGCAGATGGACCAACAACCCACAGTGAGCTATCTCCGTATGAATCTTGTGAATGATAGGAAACCGGATGAGGTACAATATCACAAGATGTTCATGCATCTTCTTCCTTTTGTGTCACCTTTTCCCTTTGTGTTTTTTTTCGACCTTTTCTAATTCTCGAAGTGGTTGTCTCATCCACATTCACATCCACATCAGGATAAGTAGCAGTCGGACATGGATCAGGAGGTTGAGACTCACGAACATAAAGCCTTTGCTCCCCAAGTGCAGCACATAAATTGACCCTTATTTGTTGTATAGTGTCAATATCTCTAACCAATGACATTTTCTCTAGTCCATCAACCTATATACACATATTACATTAAATAATACTATAATGATACTTATATATAAATAAATATAAATAATTAATATGTCAATTTAATTACTCATAACAACACAATGAGCAGCCCCTGTAGTATTAACTCCATCATCTTTCCAATCCATTTCATTGCGAATACGTTTGACTTTAGGCCTACCCTTTTCTCTAAACCAATTTGGATTTAGAATAATGGTAGATTCATCTATTGTAGGCCAATAGGCACGATCTCTAATTGGAACAAAACATGTGGACCAACACTTAATGTTGTTTTCCAATTTGTATATGGAGTGAACAAAGTTCCTGTAATCAAGGCCCCCAACGAGACACCAAGCAATTGAATGAGAACATGGTATCTGTAGCTGTTGAAATTTACCACATGTACAACTCATTTCTTTGAAGTTCACAACCTGTCTGTGTCCTCCTTTCTTTCGTGAAATTTGATGTCCAGTTGTTATTTCATAAACACCATTTCTTTTGTCATACTTCCGTACATGATGATCATTCAGCTTCAATCTCTTTTTTTTCAAAATTTCAATTGTAAATGAAGTATAAACACAGCCATCATTTAGTTGCCTCATGAATTGATCTTTCTCTTTTTGAAAACGATCTACCAACCTAAAATAGATCATTTCAATCATTGTTGTGATAAGCATTCCTCGAACTCTTTTGAACATTCCGTTCACACATTCAACAACATTTGTTGTCATGCTACCCCAATGAACTCCGCCATCATATGCAATGGCCCATTTTTCCTTCGAAATTCTATTTATCCATTCATATGAATCGGGATGCTTTTCCTCAAGTGACTCCATCATCAAATTGAACTTTCATGGTTGACTTTGATAGGTTGAAAACCAAGTGATATCTTAATAAAATATTATCGAATAAGTAAAAGAAAATGTAATATTTATAGTTACATTATTGCAAGATATTGGTACTTGCTTTGATGAGTGATTTTTTTATTGCAACATTTTTTAATTGACTATTGTAATTACTTGATAAGTGGCGAATGCAGAACCGATGAGGTGCCATTTCCCAATATTCAGATCGCATAGCTGATAAAATTCCAGCATGCTTATCAGATACAATGCAAACATCTGATCTATCTGGACATACTACCCCGCGTACACTACACATAAAGTGATTCCAGTTCTCATTGTTTTCAACTGCTACAACTGAAAATCCAATAGGTAAAATTGTATTGTTGCCATCAAATGCCGATACCATTAATAATACACCTTTATACTTTCCAGTAAGAAAAGTACCGTCAATGTACAACACTGGCTGACAATACTTGAAACCATCAATGGAAGGTTTCCAAAACCATACAATTCTATCAAAGCACCTAATGTTTGACACCAGTTTCCCATTCACATAATATGGACAAGTATCAATATAATACCAGGATCTCGGGTTCTTTACACATATAGCATGCATCCAAGGGCGTAAATGATTATAAGACTCCGCCATCTCCATATATCTTCGCAATCGCTTTCATTTTTGCCACCTAAGCCTTCTTATAGCTAATATCTATCACATACCTTTGTTTAATATTAGATTGGATCACCCGTATTTTCAATGATGCATCTTTCACCATAGCCTCAATTATGGGATATAAGTATTCGGTATCAAGGTTTCTGTTGTCTTGAGATGAAAGGAAATCACAAGTATGATCTCTGTTGTATTTCGTGATCTCCCACAAAAACCCATTTTTCTTCTTACATGTCGCACGCAATCTCCACTTACATCCCTCAACATATTCAAGGCATACCAATGTGATAGTATTTGGCTTTGTCTCCTTACTCCAAAACTTTTTCTGGTGTTTTATGGAGTATTCCTTAGCTGCAATTTTAATAGCTTCCCTGGATTGAAATAACATCCCCTCCTCAAGATTCATTGATGAGTTCCAATCTAAAGCATTAGTGTTTGCATCATATGAATGAACTTGCATGGCATAATCATCACATTGAGTATATAATGGGACATTTGGAAAAAATACAAGGGTAAACTTAACTTCACCCACTTGTGCTTCTTCTTCCTCCTCCTCCTCCTCCTCATCATCATCATCATCATCATCATCTTCATCGTCCCCTTTCTCATTAAGATGACAATTTGATGGGTCAGCCACATTACTCTTACCATATTCAACATATAATTCAATACAATACATGTTAATGGTACTATTCACTATCCCCAACATCATATTCCACTACGCCATAGATGGCCTGTTGCAACTAAAATGGCTGGTGTTGCATCGAAGTGTTGCGATATTTGAAGGAAAAAAGGATTTTTTTAAACACATTTTGAAAAGTGTTGCAATAGATATTTTTTTTGTTGATCAGTTACACTTTCATCGTAACACTTTCAGTCTAAGCGTTGCGAAAACTTTCATGAACAGTGCATAAAATGACGGTGGGAAATCTCCCGCTTGTTTTTTTACGGAGAGTGAGATATTAAAAAATAAAATAAAAACTCAAACTTGTATACTCCATTTCTCTTTCTTTCACCTTGGCTACTGTTGCCGCTTCCATAACCCACATAGAATCATCCATCTCTCCCTTTGCTCCCGCCGAGCTCCTTCTCCTCTCTTTGCGCCACCGATCAATGGGATCCTTAACTTTTGAGGTATTTATTCTCTATTTGAGTTGTTTTTTACTCTTTGTCCCAAATTCTCTGTGTTTTCCTTTCCTCGGAGAAGAACAAATTTGTGGGTTTTTTGTCTTAATGGAAGGTCAATTTGATTCCTTCGACCATCTTAAAGTAAACGCTATGGAGCAGGTGAAGAAAGAAGAAGTCTATTTGCCCCCTTCTGATGATTCTTTCACTGGTGGAGTTTGCCATCAGCCCAACGGTGATTCTAGGTATCATTTTTGGGGTTTTAAATTGATGAAAGTTTGAATGTTTGAATCTTGATTTTCCTCTTTTGGATGGGATCCATTGAATTTTGTATCACAAACAAAAAGAGAAGGGTAATTAAGAAATTTGAAATCAAGAAACTAGTTAAATCTTTAGGTGGCAGTGAAATGAATTCGGCTACTGACTTAATTAAGAGGATTTTGAATTTGGGTTTTGTTGTCTTCTACTTTCTTTTTGGGTTTAAGCCAGTTTGATTTGGATGGAGTTTTATATTGAGTTAAAAGTTTCAAAATTTCATGTGCTGAATTGAACTGATGTTTGAATTAGAGTTTAGTTGTTTGACTTACAGTGTTTTTTTATATCAATTTGAATGATGTCTGTTCTTTGATATGTTAGTTTGTTTACTATGTGTTTGATCACTAGAGTCCTAAACATTCTTTTGTTTTTCTGATGATTAGATCTGATTAGTCC
>CATIWQ010315643.1:0-41858 GCA_949673415.1 Euphorbia schlechtendalii | reverse complement strand
TGATTTGCAAGTACACTTATACAACAATCACTCGAGAATATAGAGAAATCTAGTGATCGAAACAAGGATTCGAATCACTTAAACATTTTCTTGCTAACACTTATGAACATAGCGAATTCTCTATCTATACACACACTATATGTAACCCTATAATTGCACTCTAATGCTCTCCATTTTGGTTTACTTTCCACAAAATTGTTAGGTTTGGAGCCCTATTTATAGAGTTTGAAGGATTGCATCTATCCATACAAAGAGTTGTGTCCATTGGTGAATGATTGCATCACTTCATTGTGATTGGTTGAGAAGCTTCAATCTAATCCACAATGGATAGGCACCTTTTCATGATTGGTTGATTTTAGATAGGTGTTTATTCATTGGTAGTTGATGGCGATTGATGGTGGTTGATCATGTTTATCTAGCGGTTGGTAGTTAAGAAGATAAAACTAGGAAACCGTCCAAGTTACGACCGCGATATACAAGTCACGACCGTGAATCTTTGATTGGTAGATTTCTGTTTTGAAAAAGAACAGGTCATGACCGTGAATGGTTGTCGTGATAGTGAATTGCATTTTTCTTCAGAATTCTCTTTGTGACTTCACCGATCTTTGACAGCTTCGATCCTAAGCCAAATCTTTAAGTTCCACGCATCTTTTTGCACCTTTTTCACTCTTTTTTCATAGAATTCCACTTTAGATCATTTTAGTCCCAAGATTTACCTAGTATCTGCATTTGCATAAAAAATAACTACATACCATGTGAAATATTTTATATGAAGTATAAAAATGACTTAAACTATAGTGTTTAGTGTATAAAATTAATATGATAATAAGTGTAATTATACACTTATCAGTGATCAATAAAGGATGAGGGTATTAAAAGAAAAATCAAAAGAAAGAGAGGATAACCAATGAGTTATGCAAAAGGTGAGGAATGGTACGGAGTAGAAACTACAACCATTCAATGAGTGAAAAAAAGAAAAAGTAGCATAGCATGAAAAATGGGTGCAAAGTACGAATCTGTACTTCAAAAACATATGGTTAAAAGAAAAAATGAGAGAAAGTTGTATGGAGCATAAAATGCAACCACTAAAAAAAGGGGAGAGTGGTATGGAGTATAAAAGGCAACCAGTAAGAGTGATTTAGCATCCTAGGTTACCTAAAAATGCCTTGAGATCAAAATTTTCAAAGTGTGCTCCCTTTGTCCTTTATACTTTATGCTATACTTGAGAGAAGGAAATATTCGAGTAAGCATATAACACTTATATGAAGATGCAATTCGATTGACCCTCCATTAAGAGCAAAGATATGCAACTAGACTATATAAATTGCAAATTACTAATTTGAGGGAAATTTTGAACTTTTACTTGAATCTTATGCAACGTGGGAATGTGGTAATCACTACAATAGTCTTTCGCCAAATGAGGTACAAACTTGAATTCTATTTTATACACTTTAGTTGTGTTTACCTTGAGGACAAGGCAAAAGTTAAGTGTGGGGGTGTGATAAGTGTATAATTACACTTATTATCATGATATTTCTATATATAAAATGATATGGTTTTGATTCATTTTATACTTCATATAAAAGATTTCACATGGTATGTAGTTGTTTTTTATGCAAGTGCATAAAATAGGTGAATCTTGGGAATGAAATGATTAACAGTGGAATTCTATGGAACACAAAGATTTGGCTTAGGATCGAAGCTGTTGAAGATCGGTAAAGTTGCAAGAAGAATTTTGAAGAAAAACACAATTCACCGTCATAACACCCATTCGCGGTCACGACTGGTTATTCTTCAAAATAGAAAGTTGTCAACCATTAGTCACGATCACGACATGTAATTCGCGGTCGTGACTTGTGATGGTTGTTGGTCAACTCTTTTCAACTACCAACCACCAGATTAAAAGGATCAACCGCAATCAAGTACCAAACTAAAAGACACCTTTTGGAAGACATCATATCATGAAAAGGTGCCTATCCATTGTAGATAAGGATAAGACTTTGCATCCAATCACAATGAAGTGATGCAACTCTTCGCCAAAGGACATGACTCTTCGTTTGGATAGACGCAACCCTTTGTACTCTATAAATAGGGTTCAAGACTCAACCAATTTTGTGCAGAATGGTATGACATGATATGGTAGACGTGTGTGTATAGATAAAGAGTGAAAATTGTCTAGATTTCACTATATTTAAAGTTATAGCGAGAAAAATGTATAAGTGATTCGATACTTATTTCGATCCCAAATTTTCTCCACAAATTTGAGCGATTATTGTATGAATGTAATTGCAAAGCATTTATCAATAAAATTTTCGTTCTTCAACATTCATTTGTTCGATATTCACAAAGAATAGCATCCTAGCAGAGGTTCTGTATGAGTCAAGACCGGATTCAAAGTAGACGCAGGAATTGCAGGAATTGACGACTCCCATTAAAGAGTGGATACGGTTTGATCAACTTTAGCTTTCACTTGCATACCTTACAACTTTACTTTGTTTTCTACTTATACTTTCTATTTCAAAGTTAATGATATGTCTATGTGTCATAATGAGTATTTCCTCTTACGTCTCTTATATTAATTAAGTTATATACTTTCGAGTTAACTTTAAGAGTGATTTCGGGGTTAACAAGATTGTGTATAATCACTAGATCTGTGATTATAATGTTATTTAGTGAGCCAACATTTTTGGAATGGTAACTTGCTAAATATGGCTATATGAGAGCGACCCGTACTAAGCATAGTATTAATGTTATCCAGGTTCTTATAAGTGTCATAATCGTTTACCCTAGATTTAGTAAAGTCATTTCATGTGTTGCTCTGCAGTGAATTATTTACTGATTGGGTGTCTAGAACTATCTTTGTTAAAGCTATCTAGTGTTTGAAGTATTCTCGATAACTTTGCATGTTTTCGTTACTAAACTTGTTCTTAGGAAATATCTATATAATTTGCATATTTTCTAATCTATATATGCATCTATCCATTCATCTATCTACCAATCCAACTCTCCAATATAAACTATCCTATTTTCTTTTGTCCCGTAACTCTAGTTGGTCCTTACAACTGAATTCCTTCCCTGTGGGATTGATATCTTTTAAAACTACATTGTAACTGTATATTTGCAGTGGTCACCATTTTTTTATTTTGATAAGCAGTACTGACAACACCTGTTCGTATTTTGAACTTTTATCTTATCGGGTAGAGAAGTGGGGAACAAGTTTTTTGGCTTCGTTATACAATATAAGCCCTCATAATTAGTAGAGTTAAAATCTTGAGAACACTACATCGGATCTGATAGAAAAATATGGTATCGAACACCATTGATCATCGGTATATAGACCACAAGCCAATCGGGCAGTAGAGGTAACTAATAAATCGATCAAGAAAATTTTGAGCAAAATGGTTGTCACCTACAGAGATTGGGCTGATAGACTGCCATTCATAGTGTGGGGATATAAAACCAGTGTCAAAACTCCTACCAATCAAACCCCATTCTCTCTAGTATACGGGATGGAAGTAGTACTCCTAGTCTAAATGGAGGTGAAATCCCTTCGAGTAGCCCTGGAAGTAAGATTAAAGGAATAGGATTGGGCAAGAGTCAGATTTGAACAGCTAAAAATGATAGATGAATAGCGTTAGAACACTTGCAGATGTATCAACAACGCATGGCTAGGGCATACAATAACTGGGTCAAACTTCGAAGCTAATCTTTGAAAGTGGATGATCTGGTTCTGAAATAGATGAGACCATTAAATGTGGATGTTCGGGGGAAATTTCATCCAAATTGGGAAGGTCCTTATGTTGTGAAGAAAATCTTAAGCAAAGGAGTATCCAAGATCATGGACGTGGATGGGAATGAATTCGTCAACCCGATTAACCAATATAAGCTCAAGCGCTACAATGTTTAGGGGTAAAAAGAAATAAATTAGAAAAGCGGTACACAAAAAAGGGAGAAACATGTCCGACAATTAGCACTTGGCTAGCTGGGCAACAATTAAGACCATTCTTTATGGAAAAATTATAAGAGTCTGCTGAGTCGAAAAACTCGTAAAGGGAAACTCAAGTAAAAATTAGGGTAATGTGAGGAATAGAGGGTCCACAAGTTAGAAAACCTGTTTTAGGCTAGCTGGTGTAGGATTCAAATCATTGGAAAATTTGTACCCTCGTTAAAATCATTATTGAAATGTTATTGTTGTTACAAGATTTATGTTTATGTCATATGAATGTGTACATGCAGAATATCACAAGTAAACATAACAATTTTCAATCAAAATACCTCAAAAAGTTTCATAATGTCAAAAACAAACCAAACACAAAGTCTGTGGCAAATAGATATAGATATAAGGGGGCCAATCACTCCACCGAGAATGCTTCCTCGATGTGTGAGGAAGGGGGTTCAAACCATCTTCATCCCTCTTCCACTAGAGGCATACCCTAAGATGCTTATCAACATCTGGAAGATTCTTGATCTCACCTAGCCACTCACGATAGAACTCATCGGTGTTAATGGTCTTTGGTGTGTTGTAATCTAGCATAACAACTGTAACTCATGCCCAAAACCTTCGTATAGCATCGGGTGTATCAGGACCAAAGTCATGGAAACTAGTCGAGCATAGAAGCCTGGGAACTTGTTGTTGATGTCCATACTGCTTACACAGGCTGGAAGGAGAATAGGGGAGGTGACATTAAATAACCCCATCAACAGCACGCTAGAATCATGTATGTTGGTAGTCATGAACTGGATCTCCAACCAATGACTAAGCTAATGGATCTTAGAAGCCTGATAAGTACGCAAAATCTTGACCCAAGCTTGTTCACTCAACTAGTGATGATCTTTCCTGACAAACCCCCTAAGACCATAATGGGAAGGAAGATATCGCGCCTTGCCCAAGCGAGGGTCGGCAGTCAGGCGAAGCTTCTCCAGTAACCACACCTACATGCATTAGAATCAAATAAGAGGGTGAAATTCATAGAGAAAGAATGGTGAAAAAGTATACCTCGAGTAAGGTAAAGTGGTCACCCACTAGGTCCAAATTCACTGAAGTAGCATCCAGATGAATCAAACTCTCTACTAAGGCTAAAACCGTAGGATATAGACCTGTAGACAGTGGATCAATGACAGAAAGCAAGCAGAATGGGGCAACTACTCTGGCCCTACAAACGAACTCCGCTAGAAGAAGTAGGGCCACCATAAAAGGCTACACCAGATGAGAGCTGGGCGTAGTCTCACACCAGCCAAGAACAACATCAACTCGAAAACCTCTGACATCAGGAGGAGCTAAATAAAATCACCTGCTGGACTCCAAGTTCCACAAGCCTCGTAGCTTGTCTTCACCCCCAAACTGAAAGGAAAGGAATGAAAAAGATAGTCTCACCAGGAACAATAGGGTTGGGTTTTCCAGAAGTGGAAGCCCTGAGATAGCATGATATTCTTCAACCAAGGGGTAAATCTTGAAGTCTGCAAAATGGAAGACATGGGTAGCAGGATCCTAGAACTTCAGAACAACATGAATGAAGGTCGTGTTCACAAACCTAGAAGTAAGGTATTGAAAACCTTGAAGCTTGAAGCTCTCAAGCTTTTACCAATCAAGCCCCCGAACAGTGCGAAGAAAAGCACTAAGTCACTCATTATGTATCGACATCGGTGAGAAAGAACTACAAAAAATCCCTCAAAATTGGTGTTCCCTACACACGTCAACCAGATGCATTAGCATACTATATTCATTCATTCATGCATACACATAAGGCATTCACAAACATGCAAGCATATTCACAACAGGTGAGGACCCGGCGAGCAACGGCTAAAGTCCTCTTTTCTTTCATAAAATCCGAGCTTTTGAAAGTCTACAAGAAAATTCTATTTAAAGATCCGTTAAAAAAGGAAACAAAAAAACTAAAGCAAAATAAGAGCTCCTAAGTAAGCATCGTCTATAAGTCATTTCGACCCACCGAATCTCGGGACGCCATAGTAGATATCTCAAAATCCTCACGACATAGACTCCCGAAAGCGCCATCGATCAGACCAGATGCAGGAGGAGGCTGTGGAGCATCAAGAAAGGCAACATCCCAATCAGGGGTAAGTAATGTCCTAGTGTCTGGCTCGTCAAGTAGAGTGCTAAGGTCAAACCCAAGAGAGTGGGTAAAACCCAAGGTAGTAGCTCGCTCATCTGCTCGAGCCCAATTGGCTGCGGCATTCTACCATAACAACTCCTGATGCTGGGCCTCCAGACTAAGATAGCGAGTATCCAGACTCTAATAGAGAGTGTCTAGACTCTGGAATCGAGCACCCAACTCTTGGTGACTAGTATCTAAGCCATGGTAATGAGAATCTAGGTCCTAGTGACGAATGTCCAACGCTTGGAGACAACCATCGAGCTCCTGGTAGCGCTTCTCTTACTCATTACCCATCACTGCCATCGCTAACAATCATAGAAATATACAATGAAAATCATGACCATATACATAAAAACATAACATTTCATGCTTACATGCAAATTCAAGCATAAAACAATTCAAGAAAAGGAACATACGCGTATAACTTCATCCTGTAGATACATCATATCCCTCAACGAAAGGTAATGTCTGGCCACTCGATCCATCTCCTCACGTGCGAGCTGCAAAAAGAATAAACAAACGTCAAACACCCTGAAACTGCTACACTACGATGGAAGATAAGATGTTTAATCAAAGACACACTCAAAAGGATCATAAGCCAATGTGTGGTAGCTTTGCGGGAGAGGCACTTATCTCTCAGCCCCCGTAAAACCCATCAAACAAAAAGATGAGTCAAGAGGAATCATGAACCTTCCCTCAATGACATCGGAAGAAGACATGCTCACACCCCCGGTCGAAGCATTCAAATTGGGAACACGGGCCTTCTTCCAGGCGGCCTCCTGCAGGGACAGATAAAATATTAGAAGCAGGGTCAATAAAAACAATATAACTAGCACAACCCTCATACTCGATAACCTACACCGATGCCACTGGCACCCGCGCTAGAACTGTCAACTCCTTGACTCCTGGACCGTGCAGGAGGTCGCGCTGCCTTGGGCTAGGTCAGAGGATGAAGTGGGAGCAGCATCTCCTGAATGAACTCCTCGTAGTTGCCTCACCAACCAGAGAGCCTAACTCCATGCTTCTCGAAGAATAGCTGTCTCTCCTCTAGGTCAGTGATCACTAAGTATTCCCAGAACAATCCAGTGGGAGGTGCAGGAGGGATGCGTCTCTTAGCCACTAGCTTGGTTTGTAAGATTAGGATACGCTCACCCAAGTACCACTCTCGGGTCCTTAGTCCCTCCAAAATAAAGCGACTCCGATCCACCTCTCTCTAAATATCCTTCGCCATATGCTAGCTAAGGATCCCCCTCTAGGGGTTGCTGTCCACCTAAAAAAATAGCAAAGTTAAAACAAGGTGAGTTTCGGGTAAAGGACGAATGTAGTCCTATCTACCAAAATAGAGATCCTCACTTGCTCGAGTGTTAGATCATAGAGGTACTCGTAATAGCCTACGGAGTCCAATACATCTCCCTCAAAAACTGAACAAATCTGGGCCATGCAAGGGGTATCATTAGGAGCATCGATGAAACGTGGGGCAGGAAGGAAACCATAAAAGAAATCCCATACCTACAAAATCAAAAAGTTAGTCAAGGTTAATAAAAAATAACCAATATTCACAAATCACAAAATGAACAAACACTACCTGGAGAACCATGGAGCAACATCGCACTGACCTCAAGTGAGCTCTCATGACTATATCAAGAGCAAAATATACCTGGGCCAATATCGCCCGAGGCCAATTAAGGCCCCTAATGCCATCCAAATCCATCAAGGGCTCGATTAGCCCATAATTAACCTTGCTATTCGAGACCGGAAAGAAAGTCATGCTCTGCAAGGTGATCACGAAGGACTAGACATATAATGGAATCTCGGTCGTTGAAATAGCCCGCCGACCAGTCCAATACTCAGCTAGCACGTTGTAGCGCAAAGCCTGACCCCTTAGATCAACACCAAATAAATCCCTCACGTGCTGACAGGCAGTAAGAGTCTTAAAAAACCTCTTCAAGAAGGCATCGAAACCAATCACAGTCCCAGTCCAAGGCAGACCGGTGATTGCTACCACATCAGACGTGATGATGGTGACCTCCTCGATCAAAAGATGAAAAGTGTGGGAGATGTTGCACCATCTCTGCCCCAATGTGATAGATGTCGCATATGGTAATAATGTGGATCTCAAAGACCTAGCCAGGTCGCTAAACCCGGTGGCCTCGATGGCCTGAATAAGCTCTGGCCGAGAGGAAGCATGACTCCACCAAGCTTGGATAGTAGAGTACCCATCCGTATGTCGAAGTGTAGGGGACTACAAGTAAAGTCAAATAAGACACATTTCGAAATTAAAAACAAAATATATACCGAAAAAAATTTAACAACCGCTTTCGAGGGGCGTCGCCGAAAAATTTCGACGAGCCCCTTTAGGGGGCCTCGTTAGAATTCGTCCACCGGAAATTTAGCCGGCGGAGCTTAATTTGACTTTTTCCTAATTTTTTGTACTTTTCTAAACTAAAATTCCATGACATGGATCAAGTTTCAATTTAATTCTACTCCCTAAACGATATAAAGGTGAATAAATCTAGAAAAAAAGAAATAAAAATATTTTTTTAGTAAATACCTCAATCTGAGAAAGATGAAGCTTGTCCGGAAAATCAGGATCTAGTGTCTCTATAGGAGTAGTAGGAGTGAACCCCAGCATGGTGTCCCTCGTACTCAAGCCGTAAGCGACATCAATGTCGACAGAGAAAACACTAGATTAATTGGTAGGCTAAGGACTAAGACTGGAGGAGAACTGGAGCTGCCTTTCAGCCAACTTTGAAAACATCTTTTCTAGAGAGAAGGAGGAGTAAAAATATTTAGAGAGAGAAATTGAGAGTGAAAAGTGAGAAAGGAAAAAGGAGATGAGAGTTATATTTATAAAGAAAATAGATGGGTCCCACCTATTTATATTCTCCAATAAAATCCTTATAACACAACGGAGCAATGCACGGGACATCCCCGATATTTCCCTAACTCATTAAATTTATTTATTTCTCAATGTTTTAATATTTTGATTAAAGGGGTAAAAGTTTTTTCTACTTCGCATAAATTCAATCAAATAATTAAAATGAAATATATTCACATTCTAATTTATTTAATTTGTCTAAGTGAAATAAACCCTTATTTTGACAAGACTAAATTTGGCGACATTCGAAAAGAATTCAGGCACGTTACCCCAGCAATCCCAGCAGTAAAAAAATCAACTAGGGGCACATTCTGGTAAAATAGAATTCAAGCCTACTTAGGCCCTGTTCAAGCAACATAGCGACACAACAAAAGCCTCCTAAAACAACAGAGCGGTCCTCGGGACATCCTCGAATTTTTATCAAATTCATGTTTTCATTTTTTGATTGAAGGGGTAAAAATTTTTGCTTCGCATAAACTCAATCAAATAATTAAAACATTCATTATAAAATGTATTAACATTATATTTTCTCTGATTTGTCACAGGTTACAAGTCAATAATATCCTACTAGGGAAACATAACAGTAGAAAGAAACAGGAATCTAATTCGGTTCGCCTTGGAAATAGATTCAGGCAACCTACTTTGGAAATTCCAACGAGCGAAGCCAACTAGAGGTCAACCCACAAGGGGCACATAATGACCACACCGGACCTGCCCACAAGGGGCATTAAACATCAAGGGACTCCAAAAAAAGAAACGGATAACCCAATTAAGAAACAGCGCTCGAAAGGAAGGCCCATGTCATCACCGATCAAGGAAAAAGAAGTCACCAACCACACCAATCAGGTATTTTCTTGATCCCTTTGCTCTTTTCATGTGATCATATTGGCTATTTAACCAGCAGCGATCACACGAGAGGTAGCTGTGAACATGAGATTTTGTACCAGCTTGCGTGTTCGATGATCATGGCTTTTTGGGATTTTATCATTGAATCACACAATTCTCAACGCATTCAAATGGGAGTGTTCCTCGTCTCTAAATTTAAAAGGACTTTTAATAAAATTAATTAATTTTTCTTTTTAGTTTAAAAAATTAATTAAAAATACAAAAAATACGAAAAATCGCAGAATACCGGGATCGTGGACCGGCCTTGCCAAACTCTAGTGAGGCTTGCCTCGCTAGAAGTTGTGGCGAGGCTCGCCGAGCCTCGCTAGAATTCCAACGAGCTCGCTAAAATTTGTTTCCTTTTTTGAATTAGCGGGATTTTTCCTATAAATACTTAGGAATTTTCTATATTCCAGACAGGAAAATTTCATAGAAAAATATAGCTTTTAGAATTGTAACCAATTTCGGGAATTAAGCAAGTATTTTCGAGATTTACACCACGTTTTCAACAACAAAAACTAAAAGACAATGAGGACTACTTCTTAAGGTCGAGCTCATATTTTCGAAGTGGATTGCTCTGTAAGGGTAAGCCTCTGAGTTCCTAGAACTGCTGATTCTGTGTTCCTTGTCTACTACTTCTTTTTCTGATTTCATTTGTGGACCTAGAATTTTTATTATTCTATTTTATTCTAAATGTTGTAATTTTCCTTTTTCATCTGCAATTTCTTTATTAATGGAGATTCATGCTAGAATACCCCCACAAAGGGAATAAAAATATAACTTGGGTAACAGCCCTCACTATTTTACCATGCGAGCAATTTCTTTAATTAAAATGAGCAACCAACATGTTAATAAAATGAATCATTTTATATCAAATAACAAATCCATTACCGTGATTTTTTCAATAGGCTACACGAGCCTCACTAAAGCCAAAATCTAACATATGTGCAATATGTTGTAATATACCCTATGCTAACCTTTGTGGATGCAAGTAGATTAGGTTAGTTGTATGATAAAGATTTTAATTTTCCTTCAAATATCACAATTTTACTCTTTTTTTGGGGAAATGTAATTAATAGGCGGGCGGTTGCATCCCCAGAGGTTTTATAATTTTTAATCTTTACTTTTCTACATTTATTTATAGCTTTATGGATGGATTTATCACCTTTTTAAATATATGTGAATCATGCATGATAACTTGAAAATGACATAAGTTCGAATATGCGTAATTAAGAAATACGATTTTATGTAGATGTAATATAATATGATCCAATAAGAAATAAGCAACTTATCTCGAACCCGAATCTTTGTGTCTTAGTGGGCCGTCCCCCGGATGTTAAGTTGCACAGGACTTTAATTCCTGGAGAGCTAATCCAGGTGGCGACTCTACACTAAGAGATGACGGATTCGAGATTGTCCAATTTAAAACATTTTCTCTTTCTCTTTCAAACCTTCCGGGTCCCCGACTCGGTATATTTATATTTTCTACTTAAACACCCTGTGGACTGTGCCTCTCATTCCGTTCGCTCTCGGCTCATCGCTCCATGTCATCCGATCACAACTATACCAAAGTCTTAATTCTTTGGCCAATCGATCTTTGTGAATATGGTTTCATGGGGAAAGATAACCCTCTTTACAATACCATCAATATGAACAAAAATGTTCTTCTTTGAGACTCCTTGAAGCTTGAGAGTTTTCCTTGTGTTCGCCATTACAACTGAGAGAATTTGAGATATTAAAGAAATTTAGGTTCTTTGCAAAAATGATCAAGATTTTAGAATTACAGGTAACCTTCCCTCTCCAACATGTTACCGCTTATATAGGCTCTTCAACTTTCAGATGATACATGGTGCTTGGACAAGAAATATTGTTGGTCCGTAAACTAGTTAATAACAACAACAGAGGGGGGTGAATGCGAAAACTGGGTTACTTTTTGTTTCTTTCTCTTTTTAAAGTTAACTCAGTATGTTTTTATTTGCTTGCTGAGTATGCATGCTGAGTGCGATATAAAAATGTATAAACTGTTCAGCTTAGCTGGCATAGTTTATCTTCAACCTTTAACTGAGTAAGGATTACTTAGTTGGAGTTGGATAACAAGCAAATAAATGATATGAAAAAGATGAAGGAGTAAGAAGCTGATGAAGCTAATCACTTAGAGTTAGAACGATTACACCTGAGATTTTATCCTGGTTCGGCCCCTTGCCTACCTCTAGTTCCCGGATACCATCTCCGAGCTTTAATCCACTAGTGGTTCGTTCCTTCAATAGGCGGAGAAGCCTTTACAGTGGGTAGACTCTATTATAAAAAGTTCCTCCTTTCTAACTACCCCTCAAACTCAGTTTGGATACCCTTCCCAAACTGACACTCCAGATTAATAAAATCATAGTGAACTGAATTTAACTTATGGTACGTTGAATCCTTAGAAGGTTAATCCTATGGGTGATTCTCTCTATTACAAGCTGATAAGACTATAGATTGCTTGTTGATGAATTTTTAGAAAGCAGAGATGATTTTTCACAAGGTTTTGCTCTTAGGAAATTCAAGGTGATTCACTATGTTTTAACATCTGCTTCAATCTTCTATTTATACTTGAAGCTTTTTGAAGCAACCGTTTTAGACTTCTCATTTTTGTAGTTCTTTAATATTTCTTCTCTTAACATCTTTCAAATCTTCCTGTTGGAGATAGTTTTTATGTCATATAGAGATAGAAATTCAAATGTTGAGGCGATATGTTTCCATTTCCATGTTCTTATTTTTCTTCAAGAAATCTGGATCTTTTGGAGATTTTCGCTTCAGGCAACGTGGCGTCATTCCATTAGATGATTTTGAGAACTTTGCAAGTGACGCACTTCATGGGTTTATTTCTTAAATACTAATTGAAGTGGAATATCTGACACTTTGTAAAGTCACGCTTAACGTTGTGAGGACCATTGGAATTTCTATTGATTTCAGTGCCTTTCTCTGATAAAATATAACAAAGGAATATTTTGTTCCTTTACAAAGTGGTTAGTAGCATACATGTCATTATAATAATCACCACCTTAAAAACTATTACTTTCAGATAATTAATACTGTAACTCAACATGAGCTGAGTGATAATAACATAAACTATTTAGTACTCAACACACACTTGGCTTTTCCTACACTAAGTATTCTTAGTGTTTAATTAACTTTTACTATCCCATATTGATTGCTATCACAAAAACTTTTGAGTACTGTGAAGTACTACTAACTTGGATTCTACAATCTCCCCCATTTTGGATAGATAGCAAAATAAATGGTAGTAGAAGATAATTGATATAGTTTAGAGTTATCAAAATACCTGAAAGCAAAGTAAAGGCTCCCTTTAGCTGAGTGAGTTTCCTTGGTTAGCTTAAGCTCCCCCATACTAAGCGAATCTTTTCTTCAAGCAGCTCAGCTCCCCCATACTTAGAGGATTTCTTCTTTGATTTGGGATTTCATCTTACTTTGTTTTAACTTCAGTTTCTTGTATATTTTCCTGTATAGATATGTTAGATATAGAGCATAAAATATACTTAGCTATAGAAGTTAAGAAGATCTTAACTTGAGGTGAAAGACTTGTATTTTATTAACATAAAGAACTTAGTCAATACATAATATATGTCCTGAACTAATATTACATTAAGTCCTATTACAAGTTCTCATACAACTACTTAGAACTAGCCTAATGCTTGTGAGCTAAAGAAGAAGATCCATGCTGCTTTTGCTTGTCCTGATTTTCTCTTAACCTTTGCTATGGATCCCTGTGCTGTGGAAGAGATCCCTTGAGCTGACTTACCATTCTGACAACATCTTCAGCTACTTTCTCCACCGTTACTATCTGGCCTTGAACAATTTGATCGAGTTAGACATTAAAGGCATCGAGAGCAGCTTGGAAGCTTTCTTGCTGGCCTATGATTGCAGGGGAAATCTCTTGCTCGAGTTTCTCCTTGCCCTTAGCTGAAAGAAAGTCTTAGTCATTCAGCTCACTCAATAGTAGATGATGACACCTTGAGAGATGGGCAATCTAATCAAAGCCTTGACTCATGAACTGTTGAAAGCATTGTAGTAAGCCTTGGAAGTCCATTGTAGTTAGTGCAATCTTTAGCCTTGACTCAATGTCACAGATTTTCGGGCAGATGGTGGCCACATTTTTGGAAGTGAATTCTATATCCTTGCTATCCATCTCTCCCAGTCTCAATAGGGCATCAATCTTCTGCGGCATGTCATGTACTTTGGAGTTTATCTCATCAAGTTTGGCATGAACTGACAATCCAATCTTTGGGCAGATAGGCTCACTTGGAGGCATACTGGGTGTAGGCATGTCAGAAAAGAGTTTACCCATCGCGGAAACAAGGAATCTTTGTGAAGAACCAACCCTTTCCGTGATGTGATCTTTGATCTCCCTTTGAATCATGTCCATTTTATTGCTGAGAAGATCCAGATTACTGATAGGTGCTTTGTCTAGTTTTGAAGAGATATTTCCCAATAGCTTCAAGACTAGGTCTTGCTTTTTATCCTGTACGAGTAAAAGCCTGGATTCTTATTCCACAAGCTTCGTAATGCTGTGGCTGTTGTCCTTGGTAGTCATCACCTCTTTGGTGAGGTCGTCAATCTTGTGATCATTGAGCCTCTTTATTTTGGCTTGTTCCTTTCCGAACTCATGAATCTATGTCACTTGAGTTACCATGTTGGTACTCAAGAGACTCAGCTGCTCAGTAGCAGCATCCACACCACCCTTTATCTTTCCTACAACAGCATTTGCTAACATAGTAGATGTGGGGATAGATGCAGTAGCTACTCCAAGCTGGGTTGCAGACTCCATTAATCTATTCAGGATCAAAGCCATCTTATCAACTAAGCTTTTGGCACTCTCTTTTTCCAAGTGATTTTGAATAACCAACAAGCTGCCCTGGATTCTTTCAAACTCCTCAAAGTAGAGGGAATCACTAGGCACACTTGTGTGCTATTCGAATTCCTGCAAATTTGCCATGGGCTTAGAAGATAAGTCTATCAAGTCTTGAGTTAGTAGCACTTTGCTTACTACTCTATCTAACTCGGCATCAGTCCTGAGCGCTGGAAATTACTTTCTAGCTAACTTACGGATCTACGTGAGGAAAGATGTATCAGCCATTTATGCTTTCTGCTGGATTCAGGTGCTTCATGGGATGTAAAATTTGCCTTAGCAGCCTGATCAGTTGCATTTCCTTGTTGAGCATAATTCTCAGTATTGGGAACTTCCCTAACCAGATGGGTTAAAGGGGTAGTGGATGGGTTTGAAGAAGTAGAAGGTGTTTTTACAAAAGAGGGAATTGGTTTGAGAGGAAAGGAAGGAACAATGGCTTGAGAATGAAATTGTTGGGGATGAACAGGAGAAGAGGTTGGAGTGTTACGTACTGGAGAGGGAAAGGAATCCTGATTATCAAAGGGTGAAGAGATATGGATGATTGGTGATTTCTTAGATGAGGAGGTGGTAGAAGAAGAAGAAGAAGAAGAAGAAGAAGAAATCTTCTATGTTTCAAGATCTATAGGAGTAGAATCTGAGGGGTTGACAGAAGATAAAGGTGAAGAATTTACAAAAGAAAGAATAGGGGTAGAAGTTTTATTTAGCTCTGGGTTAGCTGTTTGATCCAGGGATGGATCAGCCTGAGTTTGCTCATGCTGAGGAGCAGGTTCCTCAACAGGAGAAAAACTGGGTGTGGATGTTAGGTTCCTGAGGATCAGATTCCTCAATGAATGGATTTATGGAGTCCCCAGCACCTTCCTTGCTTCTCACCACCTGCACAATTCTGGGCAGTGCCTTGTGGTGGAGGAGTGCTTACGTTGAGTGTCCTTCATCTTGGCAAATATTTCTTCCAAGTTCCTCAGTTGTATTGGACACATCCTGGTCCTCTACCTTGTATTTCTTGGCCTCGTCCTGCACCTTAGTAGAGTCTGAGATAACCATTTTGAACTTCCTTTGGTGGAAGGATTCACTGGCCTCCACTTCATCTTCTGTCTCCTTATCTAGCTCAGCTTCCACTTTTGCCTCCGCTTCTCTTTGAGCACGGGGTTTTTGCGATCATTTTCCTTCGTTGGTGCTAAGTAGGAGCTTCATTTGACTTTTTCAGACTCTTCCCCTTAGCTTTAGAGGAAGCATCCTTCTGAGCTGTGGAGGAGGTGGCAGAGATCTTCTCAAAGATGGAGGAGATAGGAGCATTATCAGAGCTGGGTTCATCTCCAAATTCCGCCACAAAAGGATCTTCCTCCTCCTTGCTGATGTCCACAGGTACTACTGTCGTTATGCACTTCTGCTTTTGCTTTTGATGTGCCTTGACATACCTAGCATGCACCTAATTATAGGTTAACTTGCTAAAGTGAGACATCTCCAACTTCTTCTTCATTGGTAGAATTGATCTACTAGACTCCCCCAAAAACTCACCCAAATCGACTTTCACTTCCCTCATTATCTTAGATATGAGGTAACCATAGTGATAGATGGTAGTCACTTTGGTCAGGTGATGAAGTATCAGTACTGGCCAATTAAGTTTCTTACCCTCTACCATATGGTAGTCCACACACCTTTCGTAATAGGTGCAGCTAGTCAACGAGCCAGTCTTTGGCAGCAACAACTTCACAACCAGCTCATGACACATCCTGGCTTCCCAAGACATCCAGCTGGCAGTAATCTCCCCAGACACATAGTTTGCGGGGAGTTCCTAATCTTCAAGAGCAAGAACAACATCTTCATCTCCAGACTACCAGAGATGAGTGCCTGAATTGGGCATGTTGAGAATGCTCCTAATGAGCCTGGTACAGATCAGCGTTATCCTGCCTACACACTCCATCAACAAGACATCATTGAAGCCTTCAATAGTGTATAAATGAGTGTAGAAGGCTCTCATGAGTCCTGTTACTGATAGACCCTCCATCTGTAGAAAAGCAATGAGTCGCTGTTGCTTGATGACTCTATGCATCATCTTGTTCAGTAGAAAACCTTCATAATCAACCTCATAGACTCGTTCAAATTCTAGGTTGTCTTCCCAAGCAATTTTAGAGATACAAGTTCCCGCCTTTAAAGTAACTCTCTCTGTTTTTCCTTGATTATTCACCACAATCTTCATCATAGTGGTGTTCTTGAGTCTGTAAGTGCTTTCGATTCTCGCCATTTGATTTTTGAAAAGAGAAAACAAGAGAATTTGAGGGAATGAGAATTAGGGTTTGAATGCTCTAAAGGTTTTGAAAATGACAAAGAAAGTAATCCTCCTTCTCTCAGATGATCATCTTATATAGGTAGAAACCCATTTTTAGGGGGTACATGGTATAATCTTAGCTTAAGATGGATAATTAATGCTAAGATTAACATCCAATCAATCACCTAAGTAAAATAGTGAGTTTAGACAACAACCGTTCCAATTATCTTCTGTTATTTGAAAATGTAGAGATTTGAAATTTTTGCCTTGAACAGGAACTTACTCTGTTACTGAACAACTTTGACGGTGTTGACCATGTGTCCTCTCATACTTGATTTTCAATACTTAGCCAAGAATTCTAATGAATTTTATTTTCTTCATCACTGTGGATTACTCATACCAAACAATTCCCTTAATGTATTGAATTGTTCCTTTGGTAAAGGCTTGGTGAAGATGTTAGCATGCTGCTTATCTGATGGAACATATTCAAGCTTTACATCTCCTTGCAGTACATGATCTTTGATGAAGTGATGACTAATGTTAACATGCTTCATTCTCCCATGCTAGACTGGATTTTTTGATAAATTAATTACACTCTTGTTATCGCACATGACTTTGAGATAATTTGACTTGATTCTATAGTCTTCCAATTGCTGTTTTATCTAGAGAAGTTGAGCTAAACAATGTCCTGCTTCCATGTACTCAGCTTCAGCTAAACTCAGCGCAATTGAAGTTTGCTTCTTACTTTATCAAGAGACAAGACATTCTCCAAGGAAGTGGCATCCTCCTATTGTACTTTTCCTATCCACCTTATCCCTTCCATAGTCTGCATCTGTGAATCCCTTAGGAGTGAAATCTGAACTATTGGGATACCATAGACCTGCTTCAGTTGACCCTTGCAAGTACCTAAGAATTCTCTTCACATATACTAAATGAGATTCTCTAGGATAAGCTTGGTAGCGAGCACAGTAGCATACAGCATACTATATGTCTGGTCTACTGGCAGTTAGATACAGAAGAGAACCAATGATTCCTCTGTAGAGTCTATTGTCTACTGAATTTCCAGCCTCATCTTTACTTACGATTGTGTCAGTGGCCATGCGAGTAGACATAGTCTTTGAATTTACCATGTCGAATCTCTTCATAACTTCTTTTGCGTATTTAGACTGGTTGATGAAAATACCATCTTCTGATTGTTTGATTTGAAAACCCAGAAAGAAGTTCAATTCTCACATCATAGACATTTTGAACTCACTCTTCATCTACTTGCTAAATTCCTTGTACATCATTTCATCAGTTGCTCCAAATATAATATCATCAATGTATATCTAGACTAGCAACACATCTTCTTTTCTTCGCTTGATAAACAGAGTCGTATATGCTTTCCTCTTTCATAGCCTTTTCTGATTAAGAAATTAGGCAGCCTCTCATACCATGTTCTTAGTGCCTGCTTCAATCCGTAGTGAGCTTTCTTCAATTTGAAGATGTGCTCTGGATATTTCGCGTCTTCAAATCCTGGAGGCTGGCGAACATATACTTCTTCTTGAATGAATCCATTTAAGAAAGTGCTTTTAACATCCATTTGAAACAGTTTAACATTCATATGGGATGCAAAAACACAAAGGATTCGAATGGCTTCAAGTCTTGCTACTAGAGTATAGGTTTCATCGTAGTCAATGCCTTCCTGCTGATTGTAGCATTGAGCGACAAGTCTGGCCTTATTTCTGATAATATTTCCATCTTCATCAAGCTTGTTCTTGAAGATCCATTTGGTGCCAATTATTGATTTTTCTTTAGGCTTAGGAACTAGATCCCAGACATCTTTACGTTTAAACTGATCCAGTTCCTCTTGTATTGCAATCATCCAGGAGTCATCTCCTTCTGCATCTTCAAACTTCTTGGGTTCGATCAATGATATGAATGCTGGATAACTCATCATACAGCTTAGCTGTCCTCTTATCATTACTGAATTGTAAACATCATCGACTATGCAGTTAAACGGATGGTTACGATGGGCTCTAATCTCTCTAAGAAGACTCAGATCAGCTACCGGAGGATTGACAATTGGATGTTGAGGTGGTGGTTGATGTCCCCCATCATTAAAGTAGATTGAGAGATCTTCATCATCATCTTTAGTTTCCTTAGCTAGGGGATCCTGAGCTGAGTTGGGTATCTCAGCTTGGGGCATACTGAGTGGATTTGAGAACTTAGTGACTCCCTCATCTTCTTTGTTTGGACGTCTTTCTGTAATGTTAGTTTTATCAAAATCTACATGCATAGACTCCTCTAAAAGGCCTGTTTGCTTGACATATATTCTATATTCCCTACTGTTACTTGAGTATCATAGAAAGATACATTCATCAGACTGAGGATTAAAATTTCCTAATTGCTCTTTGGTGTTAAGAATAAAACACCTACAGATAAAGGATCGGAGGTAACCAATCTTAGGCTTGCACCCTCACCAAAGCTTGTAGGGAATTTTCTCAAGAATTGGGCGAATTAAAACCTGATTCAAGATATAACATGCTATGTTAACAGCTTCTCCCCAAAAGTATTTTGGTAGGTTGTGATCACTCAACATGGATCGAGCCATTTCAACTATAGTCCTATTCTTCCTTTCTACAACCCCATTTTGTTGAGGAGTATAAGGAGAAGGGAAGTTGTGCTCAATGCCATGCTTTGAACATAATTCTTCAAAACAGGAGTTCTCGAATTCACGTCCATGATTACTTCGGATTCTACAAATTTTAGCTCCTAATTCATTCATTATCCAATTACTGAGTTTGATAAAAGATTCATACGTCTCATCTTTACTACTCAGCAAGACTACCCATGTGAATCTCATGAAGTCTTCTACAACTACTAGAGTGAATCTCTTACCACCCAAACTCATAGGTTGAATTGGGCCGAAGAGGTCTAGGTGTAGCAACTCCAACTGTCGCTTCATAACTACGTGATTTATAGATCTAAAAGATTTCTTAACTTGCTTACCAAGCTGACAAGCAGAGCAGAGTTTATCCTTTTCAAAATTGATGTTGGGTAACCCCATAACTAATTACTTTTTGGCCAGTTTGGATAGAATGTTCATATTGATATGACCCAACCTTCTATGCCATAGCCAAGTATTATCCTCCTTAGATACGAGATACACGTTAGAGGAGCTAGGAGATAAATCAACCATATAAACATTATTGGTTCTACGAGCAAAGAGTATGGTTGAGTTAGTCTTACTGTCAATTATTGAGCATCCTGCTGAGTTGAAAATAACCTTCCTGCCTTTGTCACAGAGCTGGGCTACACTAAGCAGGTTGAACTTTAGTCATTTGACTAGAGACACCTCTTCGATTAAGGGAGACACGCCAACAGTGCAGTACCCTATAATCTTGCATTTTTTGTTGTCTCCAAAATTGACACTTCCATTTCTCTTACATTCCAATGAGATGAACTGGATTTCATCTCTTGTCATATGCCTTGAGCATCCGCTATACAAATACCACATTGGAGAGTCATCAACAGATCTAAGGCTCACTTGCAAAATAGTTAAGTTTTCTTAGGTACCCATGGTTTTGAGCTGGGTCCTCCTTTGTTAGCAGTGCTTATGTTTGTCCAATCATATTCATCATAATAACCATTTTTATGTCTACACATTACTGTGACATGTCCAGCTTTCCCATAAAAACCGCACACTGTTTTTTTCTAGGGCTAGCTCGCTTTCTTCTGTTTAGAGGAATTATTCCTCTTTGAATTGCGAGTTTGGTTGTTCAAAATGTAATTGTTTGTTAGAGGAGGGACCTCTTTCTTCTTCAATGATGATATCTCAGTAGTTAACTTATCTAATTTCTTAGTGAGCTTGCTGATAGCACACTGTTGATATTCAGCTTTTTCTTGAAGAAAGCGGATATCAAGTGATAAAGAAGCATTAGCATCTTCCAGATCATCACTTCTCCTCACTATCTCTTTGATGTTTTTCATCAAATTATTAGTTAATTTCATCACATCAAAGAGAGCCAGGGTGAATTCTTCAATTGATAAAGGAATTTCATAATGTACCTCAGTTTGATGCGCTTTTCCCTTATCATGCTCAGTTTCAGAGTTGTCAGCAGAGAATTTTCTATTGGGGTAGTTATTGAGCCTTCGCTTTCACTTTCAATAGCCATCAAGCAAAGATTGGCTAAATCAGTGGCTTCTTCATCAGACGATGAAGATTCTTCTGAATCACTCCAAAAGGCAGCAAGAGCTCTATTCTTCTTGGAGAATCTCTTCTTGAATCTTTCCTTCTTTACCTTTGGACAACTTGATTGGATGTGACCTTTTTCTCTACACCCAAAGAACTTAATATCCTTATTAAGTTCGTTCCTCAGTCCTTCCTCAGCTCCACGTCGCTGCTGAGTTGACTTGATTTTATTGGGAAACTTCTTCTTGTTGTTGAACTTCCCATCCTTCTTTATAAAGCATTTGAAGCACCTTGTAAGAAGAGCCATGTCTTCATCAGAGTCGTAGCTGGTGGACTCGTCAGATGAGTCTGCTTTGAGAGCAATGACTTTACTTTCCTTGTCTCAATTTCTCTTAGAGTCATCTGAGTACTTTCTCAATGACATCTCATACGTTAGCAAGGTGCTTATCAACTCGTCATAGCTGTAGGTCTTAAGGTCATGAGCTTCCTCAGTTGTGCTCTTCTTGGAATCCCACTCTACTGTGAGAATGCGGAGAATTTTCTTAACCAGCTCTTCTTCGCTGAACTCCTTTCCAAGTCATTTTAGTTCATTAACAATATTAATGAACCGGGTATTCATACTCTGAATACATTCATTGGCAGTCATCGAGAACATCTCATACTCTCTCAGTATGAGATTTATCTTCGACTCATTGACCTTGTCTCTCCCCTCGTAGGTAATCTCCAACTTCTTCCAGATTTCTCGTGCTGTTTCACATCTTGAGACCCTGTTAAATTCTGTAAGATCAAGTGCACAGTGTAAGAAATTAATAGCTGTGGCATTCTCTTTGAGAAGCCTCAGATCAACGTCATTGTAGTCCTTTGGATCAACAGGCATACGCACACCGTTCCTGATCTCAGTAGGAATTCTGGGGCTAAGCTCAATTGGGAGCCAGGCCTACATACATTAAGACTGTATGAAGTTCTTCATATGATTCTTCCAGAACATATAGTGATTACCACCGAATAGAGGAGGTCTGGTAACAGACATTCCCTCTTTCAGAAGAACTGTTTGACCAGAACCCGAGCTGAAGTTATTGTATTCCATTTAAGGATCTAACTCAAGACAATTAGTCTTATAGTAGAGCAACTGCTCTGATACCACTTGTTGGTCCATAAACCAGCTAATAACAATAGCAGAGGGGGGTGAATGCGAAATTTGGGTTACTTTTTATTTCTTTCTCTTTTTAAAGTTAACTCAGTATGTTTTATATGCGTGCTAAGTATGCGTGCTGCAATCGACATAAAAATGTATAAACTGTTCAGCTCAGCTTGCACAGTTTATCTTTAACCTTTAATTGAGTAAGGATTACTCAGTGGGAGTTGGATTACAAGCAAATAGACGATATGAATAAGATGAATCAGCAAGAAGCTGATGAAGCTAATCGCTTAGAGTTAGAACAATTACACTTGGAATCTTATCCTGGTTCGGCCCCTAGCCTACCTCCAGTCACCGGATACAGTCTCCAAGCTTTAATCCACTAGTGGTTCATTCCTTCAATAGGTAGAGAAGCCTTTACAGTAGGTAGACTCTGTTACAAAAAGTTCCTCCTTTCTAACTACCGCTCAAACTCAATTTGGGTACCCTTTCCAAACTGACACTCTATATTAATAAAATAATAGCGAACTGAATTCAATTTATAGTATGTTGAATCCTTACAAGGTTAATCCTATGGGTGATTCTCTCTATTACAAACCGATAAGACTATAGATTGCTTGCTGATGAATTTCTAGAAAGTAGAGATAATTTTTCACAAGGTTTTACTCTTAGGAAATTCAAGGTGATTCGCTATGTTTTAACGTCTGCTTCAGTCTTCTATTTATACTTGAAGCTCTGTGAAGTAGCCATTGTAGACTTCACATCTTTATAGTTCTTTAATATTTCTTCTCTTCACATCTTTCAAATCTTCCCGTTTTGGAGATAGTTTCTAGGACATTTAGAGATAGAAATTCGAATGTTGAGGTGAGATGTTTCCATTTCAAAGTTCTTGTTTTTCTTCAAGCAATCTGGATCTTTTAGAGATTTTCACTTTAGGAAATGTGGCATCATTCCGTTGGATGATTTTGAGAACGTTGCAGGAAATGTGTGACGCACTTCATGGGTTTATTCCTTAAATACTGGTTGAAGTGGAATATCTGACAATTTGTATAGCCATGCTTAACATTGTGAGGACCACTGGAATTTCTATTGATTTCAGCGCCTTTCTCTGATAAAATATAACAAAGGAATATCTTGTTCCTTCACAAAGTGGTTAGTAGCATACATGTCATGATAATAATCACCACCTTAAAAATTATTACTTTAAGATAAGTAATATTGTAACTCAGCATGAGCTGAGTGATGATAACACAAACTATTTAGTACTCAGCACACACTTGGCTTTTCCTACACTAAGTATTCTTAGTGTTCAATTAACTTTTATGATCCCATATTGATTGCTATCACCAAAACTTTTTAGTACTGTGAAGTACTACTAACTTGGGTTCTACAAATATTAAAATGAATGCTGAGATTAACAAGATTTTAACTCATATAGTAAAACTGTGAGTTTTGAAGTTAGACGGGTCCAATTTAAAGCGTCCTTTGGATAAAGTAATTTTTGAGTTTTTAACCACGAAACTGAATCTCATAGCATTACTTTAAAATATAAACGGTGTTAAATACTTGTTACCTCGTTCAGTTGAGTTGAGACTTTATTTTCAATACTTAGCCAATTTTCTTGATTTTACTTCTCATGGGGTTTGCCATTCCAACTAGCTGCCTGAGAACATTGAATTACTCCTTTGCTAATGGTTTCGTGAATATGTCAACTCGCTATTCTTCTGAAGGAACATACTTTAATTTGACATCTCCCCCTTAGCAAATGATCCCTCATGAAGTGATGTCTTATATTGACATGTTTCATCCTACCATATTGAACTGGATTCTTGGATAGGTCAATTGCACTCTTATTATCACACATAACTTTAAGGCATTTTGACTTTATACCATAATCCTCCAGTGGCCGCTTAATCCATAGCAGTTGTGCTACACAACTTCGTGCCACCACATACTTAGCTTCAACTGCACTCAATGCAATAAAAGTTGGCTTCTTGCTATACCATGAGAGAAGGAACTCTCAAAGGAAATGACATCCTCTTGTAGTGCTTTTCCTATCGAGCTTGACTCTACCATAGTAAGCCTCTGTGAATCCTCTAAGAGTGAAATTTGAGCTGTTGGAGTACCACAGACCTGCATCAATAGAACATTGCAAGTACTATAGAATATTCTTAACACTAGCTAAGTGATATTCTCTGGGGTCAGCTTGATAATGTGTGCAATAAAACATAGAATATTGAATATCATGCCTACTAGCAGTTAAGTAAAGAAGTGAGCCAATAATACCTTTGTAGAACTTGCTATTTACAAGATTACCAGCTTCATCCTTACTCAAAATTGTATCAGTGGGTATGTGAGTGGACATTGGCTTTGAATGCTCCATATCAAATTTCTTCAAGACTTCTTTAGCATACTTACTTGACTGATGAAGATTTAATCTTCATTTTACTTGATCTATAGTCTAAGGAAAATGTTGAGCTCTCCCATCATTGATATTTCAAATTCACTCTTCATTTGCTTGCTGAAATTCTTGCACAACTTCTCATCGGTTGATCCAAAGATGATATCATCCACATAGATTTGGATAACCAACACATCTTCCTTCTTATCTTGAGTTGAGAAGTACAAAGAATGGCATCTTGAATTGATTTTCTGATCGGTTCACTCCTTCATCTTCATCAGATGGTCATCTATCTATATTGTTAGTTTCATTGAAATCTACATACATAGACTCCTCTAATAACTCGGTCCTCTTGACACATATTCTATATGCCTTGTTGTTAGTTGAGTAACCTAGAAAGGTACCTTCATCAACCTTTGGATCAAACTTTCCTAACTCCTCCTTGGTGTTAAGAATGAAGCACCTACAACCAAATGATCAAAGATGACCAATCTTAGGCTTGTGCCCTTACCAAAGCTCATAGGGTTTTTTCTCAAGAACTGGCTGAATTAAAACCCGATTCAAGATATAATACGCTGTGTTAACAGCTTCTTCCTAAAAGTACTTTGGTAGATAGCTATCACTCATCATGGATTGAGCCATTTCAACTACGGTTCTATTCTTCCTCTCTACAACCCATTTTGTTTAGGAGTATAAGGAGTGAAGAAATTGTGGTCAATATCATGTGCTGAACAAAATTTTTCAAAATGAAAGTTCTCGAATTCATGTCCATGATCACTTCGGATTCTACTGATTTTAGTTCTTAATTTGTTAAATATGCGATTACTGAGTTTGGTAAAAGACTCAAAGGTTCCATCATTACTATTTAACAAGACAGCCCAAGTGAATCTCGTGAAATCATACACAACCACCAATGAGAATCATTTTCTGCCCATGCTCACAGGTTGTGCAGGACCAAATAAATCTAGGTGGAGGAGCTCCAATGGTCTTTTAGTTACTTTGTTGTTTATAAATCTAAATGACTTTTTAACTTGCTTACGAAGCTAGCAAGCTAAGAAAAGTCTATCTTTCTCAAAGCTGATACTAGGTAAACTCACAACTAATTGCTTCTTGGCTAATTTAAAAAAAACGTTCATATTAAATGACCCAAACTTCCATGCCAAAGCCATGAATTATCCTCCTTAAATACAAGATAAACATTAGTGGAGGCTGGGGATAAATCAATCATATACACATTATTAATTCTAAGAGCAAAGAGCATAGTTGAGTAAGTTTTACAGTAAAAAATTGAGCAACCTACTAAGTCAAATGTAACCTTCCTATCATTTTCACAAAGTTAGGCTACTCTAAGTAAGTTGAACTTAAGTCCTTTGACCAGAGACACCTCTTCAATTGAAGGAGAAACACCTACAGTGCCACATCCAACAATCCTCCCTTTTTGGTTGTCTCCGAAACACCTCCCTTGTTAGCGGTACTTAAATTAGTCCAGTTATAACAACCATTTTTATGCTTATATATAACTGTAGCATATCCAGCTTTACCACAAAAGCCACACATCGCTTTTGCTTTGGGCTTGCTCGCTTTCTTCTTTTTAGAAGAATGCTTCCTCTTGGAATTACGAGTTTGGTTACTCAAAGATGGACTATTGGCTAGAGGAGGAGCCCATATCTCCTTTAAAGTTGTTATCTCAACAGTCAAATCATGTAATTGTTAGTTAATCAAGACAGTAATTGAACATGCAAAGGTTGTAAGGTGAAAATTCCAAAATCTAAAATTAACTTAAGGATCTCCTAAGCATGCCATGATTGATATAATCTAAGTTATATGTTCTATAGATGCTTTTAGGTTTATAAAACATATAAAAGAAACCTAGCATCTAAAGATAAAAGAATTACTAGTTGATGCGTGCTTGAACTCTCTTTTGGTAGCTGAGTTCCCTTTGAGCAACTTTGATGGCACAAGGTTCCAAACTAGGAGAGTCTCTATGACTTGATCCACATGGATCTTTGCCGACCAAAACCTCAGAGAGGTAGAACTCGTCGATTGACAATAGTTGCTAGACCACTTGTAAATCAATCCGAAAATCAAAATTTAAAAGCTCAATTAAACTTAAAGCCTTCTAAAAGAACTCTTCAATTTTTTTTGGAGAAACTCATGGAGGATCTCACACAACAAAAGAAGGAGTATAAATCAGAGAGAAAACAAGCTTAAAGCTTTTTGGTGTGTGTTAATAATGAGAGGCATGAATACCTATTTATAGGAAAAATGGGGACGTTTTAGACTCCCCTTCTAACTCTATAAGGGATAGGATTTATCCTATCTAATATAGGCGGGTCAGCGCAGGTAGGGCAACACGAGGGCTGACCCACGGGTTTCATGAGGGAAAGCTTCCCTCATTAGCCGTAAGTATGGGCTTACCGTCCGTGCAAGCGCTGCATGGGTAACCCTCGGCTCGTAGCCCACTAGCGCGCAGGCAAGCGGCTCGCAAGCTTTAAAGCTCGTGGGGCAGTCTTGTGGGCCCCACCTCGAACAACCTGTGTTATTTTTCGGGGCCCACTTGCAGCAGGAAATTCCCTTGCTCGCTCTGACTATTTTTCCTTATCTTTTCATTATTCCTTTTAATTATTAATTCACTAAAACCAATTAATAATTCTTCTCACTGATTTCACAACTTGTATTTTCAGTATAGACCTAGGCTATAGGTTCTTTAGATGGTCTGATGAAGACCCAAAGTGTGTGACCTCATAGGACCCTAAAGTATAGAGCCGCTAGAGATTAACCTAAACTTGGCTTCCCCTTTGGGAACTTTTAGGCTCAGTGTTCCAGATAGTTATTGAACTCGATAGCTCTAGATGATTAAATGGGCTTTGTAGCAAAGTCGTATGATCCCCCGATACTTGGAACGTTACGTGCTTGGGACTTAAACCAGTTCTATAGTAGTAACTAGTATAATACACTCCTTCCATCAGGTTAAGTACCATCCAGTTTATTGAGCTCGGATTAAGTGTCAGCTCATGTAATAGCCGTAGTTATCCTGGAGTTAGTCTTGTTCATGAAGAACATGATAAGTGTATAATTACACTTATTATCATGATATTTTCAATCATAAAATGATATGATTTTGAGTCATTTTATACTTTATATAAAAGATTTCACGTGGTATGTTGTTGTTTTTTTTATGCAAATGCAAAAACTAGGTGAATCTTGGGAGTGAAATGATCAAAAGTGGAATTCTATGTAAAAAGAGTGAAAAAGGTGCAAAATGATGTGTGGAACATAAGGAATTGGCTTAGGACTGAAGCTGTCAAAGATCGGTAATAGGCTTAGGACCAAAGCTGTCGAAGATCGGTAAAGTTGCAAGAAGAATTCTAAAGAAAAAACACAATTCACGGTCATGACAACCATTCGGGGTCGTGACTTGTTATTCTTCAAAAAAGAAATTTGTCAACCATTAGTCACAATCGTGACATGTAATACGTGATCGTGACTTGTGACTTTTATTGGTCAACTCTTTTCAACTACCAACCGCCAGATAACAATGATCAACTGCCATTAAGTGCCCTCAACTACCAAACAAAAACACACCTTTTGGAAGTTAACCAATCGTGAAAAGGTGATTATCCATTGTGGATAATAATAAGAATTTGCATCCAATCACAATGAAGTGATGCAACTCGTCGCCAATGGACATGACTCTTCATTTGTATAGACGCAAACCTTCATACTCTATAAATAGGGTTCAAACTTAACCAATTTCATGCATAATGGTATGGCATGATATATTAGATGTGTGATATATGGTGTATGCATAGATAGAGAGTGAAAATTATCTAGATTTCGCTACGTTCAAAGTTATAGCGAGAAAAATGTATAAGTGATTCGATACTTATTTCGATCACTAGATTTCTCCACTTATGCGAGCAATTGTTGTATGAGTATAATTGCAAAGCACTTATCAATAAAATTTTTCATTCTTCAACATTCGTTTGTTCGAATTTCAAAAAGAATAGCATCCTAATGGAGGTTTTGTATAAGTTGAGACCGGATTCAAAGTAGACGCATGAATTGCGGGAATTAATGACTCCCATTAAAGAGACTGGACCTGTGATTATAACGCTATTTAGTGAGCCAACATTTTTGGAGTAGTAACTTGCTAAATATGGCTATGTGAGAGCGACCCGTACTAAGCATAGTATTACTGTTATCCAGGTTTATATAAGTGTCATAATTCGTTCACCCTAGATCTAGAAAAGTCATTTCATGTGTTGCTCTATGGTGAATTATTGAGTATTTGGGCATCTAAAATCGAGTTTGTTGAAATTATCTAGTGTAAGAAATCTTCTTGATGATTTTGCATGTTTTTCTCTACTATACTTGTTCTTAGGGAATATCTATATAGTCTCCATTTACTCTAATATGTTCATGCATCTATCTATTCATCAGTCTATCATCCAATCCATCCAAATCCTTAGCAATTATTTTATTTCTTTTGTTCCGTAACTCTAGTTACTCTTAAGAACTAAATTCCTTCCCTATTGGATCGATATCTTTCAAAACTACATCGTAACTGTATACTTGCAGTGGTCACCATTATTCTATTTTGATAAGTGGCACTGACAACACCTGTTCGTATTTTAAACTTTTATCTTATCAGATAGAGACATGGGGAATAAGGTTTTTGGCTTTGTTAAACAATATAAGCCCTCAAAATTAGTAGAGTTAAAACCTTGGGATCAAGTTTTTGGCGTCGTTGCCAGGGAAGGCAAGTGCGTTCTAGACATCAAATTACCGGAGAACGGACACTTATATTTAGTTGTCAATAGATATATTTATTTTTATTTTTGTTTTTGGTTTTAAGTATTTATATTTTGTTATTAACATACTTTTCTTTCTTGTTCATACAGTTTTTTTTCTAGCATGTGGATGCCATTTACGCGTAGTTCGGGAGAAAGTTTTGCGTCTTTAGAATCAGAAATAGAAAGATTTGGTAGGACAAGGAAACGGAAAAATAAGAGACAAAGAAGTAGGATGGTTGAAGAAGAACCACCACAGAATGTGGATCAACCACAACCAAGACTCATGGATTATATAATTCCGACCATCAATGGTAACAATCAAGGAATTGCCAGACCACCCATTACGGCAAATCAGTTTGAAATTAAGCCAGCATTACTTCAAATGATTAGCAATAATGTGCAATACTATGGTCTACCCAATGAAAATCTGAATGCTCACATTGCAAACTTTCTTGAAGTCTATGATACTTTCAAAATGCCCAATGTTCCTGATGAAGCAGTTAAACTTCACTTATTTCCATGTACACTCCGTGATAGAGTGAAAGTTTGGTTGAATTAATTACCTCCAAATTCAATCACCACTTGGAATCAATTAGCCCATGCCTTTCTGATTAAATATTTCCCTTTAGCCAAAACTGTAATACTCATTAAAGAAACCACTTCCTTTACCCAGAAAGATAGTGAATCCTTATACGAAGCCTGGGAATGTTATAAGGAACTTCAATGAGTTTGTCCTTATCATGGTTTACCCCAGAATGTGATTCTATAAACTTTCTACAATGGAATAAATCATGCAACAAGAGGAGCAATTAATGCTATGGTTGCAGAATCTCTAATGAAGAAAACTAGTCAAGAAGCTTTTGATCTTTTGGAAGATATGACAAATAACAATAGTATGTGGCCAGTGGAGAGAGCACAAGTAAGTACTACTAATCCTACTCATTCACATGTTACATCTACATATTCTAGTTCAATTAAAAGGTTTAATGATTTAGACCCTATTTCTGTTATGCAAGTGCAAATATATGTATTATCTCATAAGATAGATATATGCATATAAATAAGAGTAACCCTTTGACATGCAAAAAATTGTGGTCAAATTGGACACATTACTTTAAAGTGTAACTTTAACCCGTGTGTAGGGGAGGAACTAAGTTATATTCAAAGTCAAGGGAATTCTTATAACAATAATGGAAATAATTATAGGAGTTCTAATTGGAAGTATGTTGTTAATAATCAAAAGAATTATCAGAGTAATGATAGAATAGGACAGTTGGCTAATAAGATGGAAAAAATTTCTAGAAAGAGTTTGTGATAAGCAATCAGAAAATGAGGAATGTTACAAGAAGTTAGAGAATAAGATGGATCAAATGTTTAAGAATCAATCATCTTCTATTCATAATTTGGAAATACAAGTTGGTCAATTAGCAAGTGTTATTCCATCTAGAAGAAAAGGACATTTACCTAGTAATATAGAGGGAAATTCTAAGGAAAATGTGCATGCTATAGCCCTTCGTAGTGGTAAATTACTATATAATCCATATACTTCGGATTTGCTTGCTACTGATGTTGTTGAAATACTGGATGATTTTTCGAGTAAATCCGATGACAAAGCAGGAGAGGATAGACAACTTAATTCTGGAAAAGTTAATCCCCCACAACCACCATTTCAATGAGGATAAGAAATTCATCAAGTTAATCAACAAACTTAAAGGTCTGGAAATTAATCTGTCATTCATTAAAGCCATTACACAAATTCTAAACTATGGTAAGTTTATTAAAGAACTTTTATCTCTTAAACGTAGTTTAGAAGGAATATCAAAAGTATCTTTAACTGAAGATTGTAGCAAAATAATAACTTCTACAATGCCCACTAAACTTAAAGATCCAGGAAGTTTCACAATACCGTGTGAACTTGGAAACATTTCATTTCTTAAATGTTTATGTGATCTTTGGGCTATAAATCTTATGCCTTTATCGATCTTCAAAGAATTGAAGCTCGATGATGAAGTTAAAAGGATAAATATGGTTTTGCAATTGGCTAACCAGTCTATTAAATGTCCTTATGGCATAATCGAAGATGTGCTAGTTAAAGTGGATAAATTTGTTTTTCCAACAGACTTTGTTATGCTAGATTTTGCATATGATGAAAAATGTCCTATAATCTTAGGATGACCTTTTATGCATACTGGCAAAGCATTTTTAGATGTGCTAGAATGCAAAATTAAGTTAAGGATAGGTGACAATACTATCGAATTTAACAGGGATAAGGCTGATAAATATTCAATGGATGAAGATATATGCATGAAACTTGACTTAATTGATTCTTGCATCCAAGAGGTTGTTAAGTTAGATTTCATCCATAAATATGAAGTCAAGGGGTTGAAAAACTCCATTGATTTTTAAAATCTCTTATGTTTTCCAAAATATATATATAGTAATTATATGGTAGTATATTTTATTTTGTTTTTGTGTGTTTTTAAGTTAGTGTGTTTTTCTAAAAAAATAAAAAAGAATATAAAAGAAAAGAAAAATTTTGGATTTTAAACATATCGCGATCACGACCTATATTGCGCTAGTGATTTAAGTTGTCAAAACTTTCTATTTCTGTATGGAGAAAGTCACGATAGTCTTTCACGATCGCGACTGGTGCGATTTCACAGCAGTTATTGCTATAACGGCTATATTTTCTAACGATTATATTTATATGTATTCGTTGAAATAGCCATTATTACCATATTTCCTATATATATATACCTATTATCCTGATTGATTTTCACAAATCAATCACTCTTTTACAGAAATTCAAACTCTTGAAACAAGTTTTCTCAATTTTTCCAAATCAAACAAAAAACTTTCTTTCTTGGATTCAATGGCTCCCAAGAAGTCGGCAGCAACTAAGGGGAAGAAAAAATTGGTCAACCAACAAAATAAGTATGGATGCCCTTTTCCAATTAATAGTGAAGAAGAAGTTGAAAGATACTTGAGAGTTAGGAACTTTGAATTCAACGCTACGCTTTTCTACGATCCTACTTTTGCTATTGATGATGGGATTCATGCGGAAGTAGAGGTGTATTTTTCGCTGTTTGGATTGGAAAAGTTTGTGAATATGCAATTTCCTTTTATCGAGGAATGGGTCCTCGAATTCTTGGTTACTGTTGCAGAAGATGGGAATTTTATGAAAAGAAAATTTAGGAATGGAGGGGATGAGTTCAAGTTCAATTTAATGAATTTGATTAAGTGGTTTAGTTTTGGAGAAACCTATGAAGAGATCAATAAGGTTAACGATTACGATCTAGCGAATGTATGGACTGAGTTAATGGAATTGGATCGATAAAATGTCAAAAACTCATCCAATAAGAAAATTTGGAGTAACAGCCTTCTTTTCCTTCAGAAGTTTATCTCTCAAAGTCTTTCTTCCGACATGAGACTACCAAAGTGTCGATGAAAGATTTGGTTATATTGGAGTGTGCCATTTCATAATTAAGGCCAAAGTTTCCGATGTACATGTTGGAATCCATCACTAGTCTTACTACACTTAAAAAGGCTAGAGTTGGAGGTGCAAATACAATTTGCGGAATTATTTTGGGAGCGAAGAACCAATTGCCATACCAATATAGTCCTAGAGAGAAGTTTAACTTTATGGGAGCAATTTACATGAAGAGAGCAGGATTAGTTAAGGAAGAAGAAGGGAAATTTATGTTTCTACCATATGGAGTAACGGTAAGTAAGTTAGGACCAACCAAGGAATCTACTTCTCGAGAGAACCAACCCAACGAAGAGGAATTTGAAGAGGTTCAGATCGGAAGTAATGACATAAGACAAGCCTCCAGAAGTACACATGTTACTTGAAGAGGGAAGTTCGTCAAAGATGTCAATCAAGCATGCTTAGATATAGCTTCCATACAGCAAGATGTTCGTCAACTAACAAAATCCAATATTTCTTTGAACCACAAGTTGAATACATATTTCAAAATGAAGAATTTGGATATTTCGCCAAGTCCTCCATATTCAAGTTCGGATGATTGCAACGAGTTCAATTTCTTTTTCTTTTCATTTTCTTTTCATTTGTGTGTTTTTTGTATTTGTTTTTCGTTTTTAATAAGATCTTCCACAATGAGGACATTGTGTTGTTTAGTGTGGGGGGGTTGTAAAATCCAAAAAATTCAAAAAAATTAAATAATATTAAAAACATTGAAGAATTTGAAAATTTTCTTGATTTTGTGATATTTATACATTATCCATACCTATAATATACTAATATATGTTCCAAGGTTATTGCTAATGTTAGGTATTTCAAGTTTAATGTTAGTGCTTATTTCGAACAAAACGTTTCGAGTATGACCACATGTTGAGAGTGTGAGTGGCACAACATTTAGCATTTGGAAAGGATGAGTGGTGAGTAACATTCGAAAGTAAAATTCCAAGTAAGTTTTGAAATATATTTCAATGCAACATGAATTAGTATAAGTTATATAGTTTTAGTTTAATGCTACTGATAAGTTAGGAGTGGAGTAATATCTAGTAGTGTTCTTACTATGAGTTTTATATGCTATTCTCGAATACGTCCTATAAGTATTGAGTGTATTTAAATTATTGAGAAACTATAGCCATAATACTTTGAAGTGATCAATAAAGGATGAGGGTATTAAGAGAAAAAATTAAAAGAAAGAGAGGATAACTAATGAGTTATGCAAAGCAGAAATTGCAATCATTCAATGAGTGAAAAAGAGAAAGTAGTATAGCATGAAAAATGGGTGTAAAGTACGAATTGTACTTCAAAAACATATGCTCAAAAGAAAAAAACAATTGAGAGAAAGTGGTATGGAGCATAAAATGCAACCACTAAGAAAGGGGAGAGTGGTATGGAGCATAAAATGGAAACACTAAGAGTGTTTTTAGCATCCTAGGTTACCTAAAAATGCCTTGAGATCAAACTTTCCAAAGTGTGCTCCCTTTGTCCTTAATACTTTACACTATACTTGAGAGAAGGAATTATTCAAGTATGCATATAATGCTTATATGAAGACACAATTCGGTTGACCATCCATTAAGAGCAAAGGTAAGCTATGAATTAGTCACAGACTTTGTTTCATCAATGCACATACATATTTAAACATATATGATACCAGCGAACAATAAATAGAAAGCATTGATAAGTAACAAAGATGCCTTTGATTATTATTAATAATTCAAAACTATTTGTACAGTATAGCTAATAAAGACATATCACCCTAATTGCCTCTAGGGCATACATCATGTCTAACACTAATTACATAGTGAGCTTTTTGTTTTGACATTCATGATATTCAGCTTTTTCTTGAAGAAAGCGAATATCAAGAGATAAGGAAGCAATTTTGTCTTCCTAATCTCCACTTCTCCTCACTAGCTCTTTGATGTTTTT
The DNA here is from genome assembly GCA_949673415.1 of Euphorbia schlechtendalii. Lineage (NCBI taxonomy): Eukaryota > Viridiplantae > Streptophyta > Magnoliopsida > Malpighiales > Euphorbiaceae > Euphorbia > Euphorbia schlechtendalii. Next base: position 6,897 of record CATIWQ010315643.1, on the reverse strand, counting down.
GCTAGAATTATTAGTAAGACTCATTACATCAAAGAGTACATGGGTGAACTCTTCTATTGACAAAGGGATTTCAGAATGTACTTTAGTTTGTAGTTTTTTCCCTTTGTTATGCTTAGCTTCAAAGTCAACAACGGAATGATTTACTCTTGGAAATAAATACTGAGATCTCACCCCTTTCATTCTCTATCACCATCAATTAGAGATTGGTGGAATCGGTAGCTTCTTCACCATGAAGACTTCTCGAAATCGCTCTAGGTGGTAGTAAAAGCCTCATTTTTCTTGGAGAACATCTTCTTAAATATGTCCTTTTTAGATTTAGGATAAGACAATTGGATGTGGCTTTTCTCGCTATAGCCAAAACACTTTATGTCTTTGATGTGCACCTTCTTAGGTCCTTCCTCAACACCACGCTGGTGCTGAATTGACTTGATTTTGCTGGGAAATTTCTTCTTGGGGAATTTCCCATCCTTCTTCATGAAGCGCTTGAATCGCCATGTCAAAAGTGTCATATGCTCATCTGAATCATTGTTGGTGAATTCTTCAGATAAGTCAACTTTCAAGATAATGGCTCTACCCTCTTTCTCCTTGCCTTTACACCTTTTGGAGTCATCGATATATTTCCTTAGGGACATCTCATGAGTCAGCAAGGTGCCTATGAGCTCATCAAAGCTATAGGTCTTCTCGTCGTGAGCTTCTTCAATCGCTCTCTTCATGGCATCCCACTCAAGAGTGAGAATACGAAGAATCTTCTTCACCATTTCTTCTTCGGTGAACTCCTTGTCCAATCTCTTCAATTCGTTAATGATATTAATGAACCTAAAATTCATAGATTGAATACCCTTATTCGCAAGGTTTTGACTCTACTAATTCTGAGGGCTTATATTATATAACGAAGCTAAAAATCTTGTTTTGCACATCTCTATCCGATAAGATAAAAGTTCAAAATACGAATAGGTGTTATCAGTACGTATTATCAAAATAGAAAAATGGTAACCATTGCAAGTATACAGTTACGATGTAGTTTTAAAAGATATCGATCACACAGGGAAGGAATTCGGTTCTAAGGACCAACTAATAAGTGTATAATTACACTTATTATCATATTAATTTTACTCACTAAACACTATAATTTAAATCATTTTTACACTTCATATAAAAGATTTCACGTGGTAAGTAGTTTTTTATGCATATGCAGATACTAGGTAAATCTTGGGAGTAAAATGATCAAAAGTGGAATTCTATGAAAAAGAGTGAAAAAGATGCAAAAAGATGCATGGAACTCAAAGATTTGGCTTAGGATCGAAGCTGTCAAAGATCGGTGAAGTTACAAGGAAAATTCTGAAGAAAAATGCAATTCACGGTCGCGACAACCATTCGCGGTCACGACTTGTTCTTCTGCAGAATAGAAATCTGCCAATCAAAGATTCACGGTCGTGACTTGTATATAATGGTCGTGACTTGGATGGTTTTCTAGTTTTATCTTCTTAACTACCAACCGCAAGATAAGCATGATCAACCGCCATCAACTACAAATGAATAGAAACCTATCTGAAGTTAACCAATCATGAAAAGGTGCCTATCCATTATGGATTAGATTGAAGCTTCTCAACCAATCACAATGAAGTGATGCAATCATTCACCAATGGACGCGACTCTTCGTATGGATAGACGCAACCCTTCAAACTCTATAAATAGGGCTCCAAACCTTACAATTTCGGGGGCAATCAGAGGAGAGAGCATTAGAATGCAATTATAGGGTTAAGTATAGAGTGTGTATTGATAGAGAATTCGCTATGTTCATAAATGTTAGCGAGAAAATGTTTAAGTGATTCGAATCCTTGTTTCGATCATTAGACTTCTCTATATTCTCAAGTGATTGTTGTATAAGTGTACTTTCCAATCACTTATCAATAAAAGTTTTCATTCTTCATTATTCATTTGTTCGATATTCGCAAAGATTAGCATCCTAGAGGAGTTTTTGTAAGGGCCGAAATCGAATTCAAAGCAGACGCCAGAATTGCGAGAATTGATGACTCCCATTAAAGAGTGGATACGGTTTGATCAACTTTAGCTTTCACTTGCATACCTTACAATTTTGCTTTACTTTCTACTCATACTTTCTATTTTGAAGTTTATGATATGTTTATGTGTCATAATGCGTATTTGGTGTTAAGTTTTTTATATTAATCAAGTTATATGTGTTGGAGTTAATTTTAAGAGTAGTTTCAGGGTTAACAGTATCATGTATAATCACTGGATCTGTGATATAACGCAGTTTAGTGAACCAACAGTTTTGGAATGGTAACTTGCTAAATGTAGTTATGTGAGAGCGACCCGTACGAAGCATAGTATTGACGTTGTCCAGGTTTATATAATTGTCTTAATTCATTTGCGCTAGGTTTAGAAAAGTTATTTCATGTGTTGCTCTGCAGTGAATAATTGAACATCTGGGTATTTAAAACCGAGTCTGTTAGATTAGTTTAATGAATCGTAACATCTTTCTTGAACTTGCATGTTTTTTCTGTTATCCTTATTTCATAGGGAAAATCTATATATTTAGATTCTCTAATCTTTCATATCTATATTGACTCATTCTTCATTCTAACCCTCCTATCCAAAATATCAAATCTAATTTATTTTCTTTATTATATCTTCCTTGTTGATTTTTAGAGCTAGTCCTTCCCTGTGGGATCAATATCTTTTAAAACTACATCACAACTGTATACTTGTAGTTATCATCATTTTTCTATTTGATAAGAGGTACTGACAACATCTATACTTTACGCGAATAAGTTTTTGGCACCATTAATACATAGCCAAACTCTTTGCGAAAAAAGTTATTAAACTTATCAGTAGAAAAGTGGCGAACATGTTATTGGCGTTGTTGCCGAGGAAGGCAAGTGCATTCTAGAGATCGAATTGTATCTATTTATTTCATTTCCTGATTATACAATTTTCTAATCTTATTCTAGATATGAAAGGATTATGAAATAATCATCTTGGAGGTAATACATCATAATATTTCATCTTAACTCTTGACAAATAGAAGATTTTCTTCTATTTTCTTATTCACATTCGTGACTTCCATTCGCGCTAGTGAATTCCTGATTTAAACTTTCTATTTCTCAAAATTCTATTAGTCACGATCGCGACTTGTGATCACAATCGCGACCTGTGCGATAATTGCAGTAGTTTAGGCAGTTATTCGACAGTTTTTCCACTAAACTCTATGAAATTGATGCACTACCATTCATCAATTATTCACTTCTTTATTCTGAAATCTTCTTTCTAAACTTATTCCAAACAAAAATTCCTTCATTTCTCACCAAATTTCTTTCTTACACAATGGTTTTTCCATCAAATACTGGAGTCTTTCAACCTAATAATATCCAGGGACGGTATGAATCACCATTTCCAATTTATTTAGAGGAGGAAGGAGATCATTATGAAATGATCAGAGTTGCTGAGTTTAAGAGTTCCTATATGATTCATAGGAACAGTCTTATTCATTTGGGTGTTTTTGATAGAATTATGTATTATCTCCGAATACTTAATTTTGTCATTTACTCCAATTTAACTCTCGGGAACAATGTGAACAATTGCATGGAAATGCTGGTCATAGTGGCATGGAGAAATGATAGACAAAACTGTTTGATCTATCACCATCATGGGAAAGAACACAAGCTTACAAGGAAGACTTTGGAAAAGTATTTAGGATTTCCAAGGGATTGTTTCTATAAGATGCTTCCTGGCTGGGATCCTATGCAAACTTAGAATCGTTTGACTAGCCAAGTCGAGTACAAACAAGAATCTGCCTATAGCCGGTAGATTCGTGATCCTTGTTTACTCGCACTACACTTTTATTTAAGTGGAGCACTATTTGGCAAGTATAATTTCGATCTTGTCATTCCTGAAGAATTGTTTATATTGCAAGCAATTTTGGATGGCACGCCTATCAATATTTCTAGGATTATGATGGAGACACTCGTGTTTGCAGCGCAAAATCCTGGAATGATATAGTACGGGTGTTGGATAATGGTAAACTTGTTGGGATAAATAGGAAGATTGCCTTATGCCATAGAAATTTTTACTAGAGAAGACGTAATTCCAGAGTTAACGATGGAAGTCTTATTTGAGTATAATTTCTTGGAAAGGTACATAGGAGAGTATAGAATAACCTATGGATGGAAACCATGGGAAGAAAGGGTGGAAGTAGATAGAGAAAGAGAAAGGGAAAATGCGCAGGAAGAGGAGCGTAGAGATTCCAACCTCTGCGGAAGGTTGAGTGACCTTATGCAAGGGCAACTATCAATCCGTAGAAAAATTGAAGACATTCGTGATCTACTGATTGATGTCAAGCAAGATTTAAGGGAATCTTACTACAAGATTAACCGAATAACATGATCATTTCCCCCATGAATAGTTTTCTTTTCTTTTCAAATTATAACCTTGTATAGTGTTATGTTTTCGTATTAATTGTGTTTGTTTGTTTGTTATTCATTCTCTTTTTTTTGCTTGTAAATATTTGTTATTATAAATAAAAAAAATTTGAACAACAAGATGTTGCAATTGCTATCACCACCATGATTACTTCAGGTAAAATAGTAAATATTTATCATTTATATTTAACAAAGTTTATTTGTGTTTGTGTTTCTAAGTTTTTATAGGTGCAAATCTAAAAATTGAAAAAAATTTGAAGATTAACAAAGATCGCGACCGTGACCCAGTTCACGCTCGTGAATACTGGATATCAAAGGTTCTGCTTCTATCGTGAAGAAAGTCACGATCGCGACAAGCCTTCGCAATCGCGATATGGGAAAAATATAACAGTTACAGATCGTGAACTGACACGCGACAGTTGGCTAAAACCGCCATTAACGGCTAGTTTTGATCTTAAACAGCTATAATCCCCTTTATGACCAATTAGAGACCCATTAAACATCTATAAATAGGTCCAAGTTGAACCCTATCCACCACACCTTCTTAAAAAGCATAAAAATTTTTGATTTTCTCATCTTCTACATTCAAACATCTAAACCTTTTCAAAACTTTTACTTCAAAACCAATATGACTCGTGTAAAGAGAGAAGCACAAAAGAGAGGATCCCAGTCAATTCAAGAAGAATTTGATTATCCTTTCCCATTGAGGATAAGAGAAGAGGGTAAGAGATTTTAGAAACTAAGCAAATTGGATATCACCGGGATGATATTCCTCGATTTAGTCTTCATGGAAACTTTGAAGCTCCGTGAAGAGATGGAGATCTACCTTTTGGCTCTTGGTCTTACAAGATTTGTGACTTTACACTTTCCAAAAAATAGAGATTGGATTCTCGAGTGCTTGGTAACATTCGATTTCCAAGATTCAAGGAAGAGGGTAATAAAATTTTGAAATCAAAGACAACAATACACCGTCACAAGAGAGATGATGGGTGATTGGTTTTGTTTCGAGATTGCAAATTCATAAAGCATGACAGATTCATTTCAACCTAATCGAGTTTGGGTAAATTTATTGGGTAACAGAGTCATCGATCATAAAAATTCTCCTAACAAACTTATTAAAGATGAATGCATTCTTCTTCTCCACAAATAACTTTCCACTTCGGTGTTTTGTCGAGTAGAGAATACAAAGGTCTAAAAGAAAGACTTGTTTGTTCTTTCTTATGCTTTGATGAAACAAAGAGCGGAAATTGTGGATATCACATGGGATATGATGAAGAAGAACTCGACGAGCATAAGAAGCAAGATTGGAGCGGTCGAGATTATCACCGCCATAATCTTGGGTGCAAGAGGTGAACTCCCCTATGTTCAACAACCGGGTGAGTATTTTCGCTACATGGATGGAGCTTACTTGAAGAACACCGGACTACTCCAAGAATGTGATGGTGTTTATTCTTTCTACTCCCATTCCAACCTCACCAAGAAACACAATTTGACTCAAGAAGATTCTTCCATTGGACCATCTAATCCATCCATAAGCCGTCGCAAAGGAAAAGCCTCGATGCATGAAATAGAAGAAGATGATGAAGAAGATGAAGAAGCTCCGGAAGATTGGAAGTTAAGCATGCAACTTAAATTGGATAATTGCCAAGCGTAACTTGGATTTATGAAGAAAGACATGAAGATTCTGAAGAAAAGTAATAAATCAATGCTTCAAAAATTACTTTCATTCTTTAGAAAACAAAATTGTCAATTCACTCCTAGTCCCCCGGATTCTCCCTCGCAATAGAATGGGTTTATTCTTTACTTTACTTTATCTTTTTCAATTCTATTTTTAGACTAGCTTTAGATTAGTTTTTGATTTTATAATGTCTCACAATGAAGACATTGTGTTCTTAAGTGTGGGGGGGCATTTGTAAAAATCTCGTAAAATCCAATAAAAATGAATAAAATTAAATAATCGAAGAATTTGAAAATTTTTCTTGATATTTTTGTTGTTATACATTATCATTTCTTATACTTTACTAACATTTGTCCAAGGTTATTGTGAGTGTTAGGTAATTACAAGTTTGATGTTAGTGCAAAATTTGAGCGCATGTTGAATTTGAGCGTTATTAGGACAACATTTAGCAATTGGTAAGGATGAGTGGTGAGTAACATTCGAAAGCAACATTCCAAGTAATTTTTAATATATATTTCGATGCAACATGAATTAGTATAATTTTTATAGTTTCAGTTTAATGCTTTTGATAAGTTTAAGTGGAGTAATATCTAATGGTATTCTTATTATGAGTTTTATATGAAAATCTTGAATAAGTCTTATAAGTATTGAGTGTGTTTAAAGTGTTAGGAAACTATAGCCATAATACTTTGAAATTGATCAATAAAGGATGAGGGTATTAAAAGAAAAATCAAAAGAAAGAGAGGATAACCAATGAGTTATGCAAAAGGTGAGGAATGG